>BHFT01036712.1:0-22817 GCA_004320025.1 Laticauda laticaudata | reverse complement strand
TTTGCACAACAGCATGTGAAATTGATTGTCAATCAGTGTTGCTACCTAAGTGGACAGTTTGATTTAACAGAAGTGTGGTTGACTTGGAGTTACATTATGTTGTTTAAGTGTTCCCTTTATTTTTTGAGCAGTGTATTTCAGATCAATAAACAGACAAATGGCAGAGGCATTTCACTCACATGTTATATCTTTGCAATGGATCTCCTTTTCTTTATAGCTGCAAAAGCAACATTTCATGAATCATTTTTCAAAGCAAACAAATTCTCTGGGGAAATTTTTCAATCTATATACATGGTCTGCCTATGCTACTCTATAAAATTTACTAAGGATATGGATTTTAGGGGTGGTAATTATTGCTGTATTTTGAGAACTTATCATGTTTCTTTGCAAAATTGCAGTGTCCATAAGGGATTATATTACACCATGCTACTAATGAGCAACATGTGTCTAGGACATTTTTTCACATTTTTAGAGAGTTAAATAATTCTGCCTTAATTTCTCTAGATTTTTATTCTCTCACTGTTGTGGGCCTCAAAAAGTTCCAGCCTGTTTCATTGACACATTGCTGTATGTTCCCCTGACATTCAGAAAGTATTTTGATGGATCATTTACATAAATTCATCACTAAGCTATCAGGATATCCATATAATCAATATCATTGGTTATGTTAATGTAATACAGGGAATACGTTTGCACCAATATACTTGTTATTAAGCCTGGGAATTAATTAATTCTACAAAATTAAAGTACTATTTCAAGAAGAAATAAATGAGATTCAGAAATAAACTGGTAATACATTTATTGACTATGGTTTACTCTGTCCATGGCAGCAATGTGCCATATTATGAGTATACTTCTGCTGAATAAACCAACTTCTATATTTTCTATTTTTATTACAATTTTAAAATAAAATAAAGGAATTAACAAATTAAAGGTAAAACAAAAAAGCCAAGGAAATTAAAGAAATTATTGAATTATAACTTTGACCCTTCTATCTATCAAGTTGTATCCATCTTAGCTTTCCCCCTCTCCCTTTAATCCCTTTAAATTCCCAAACCCATAAATCAATTCAGTATTGTTTTCTTTCAATAAAATGTCAATATAGTGTTTCCAATAATTTTTTTGGCTATGTTGGTAAAACATAAAACTTTCCATTTAATCCTTTGATACTGCTTTCATTACAACACTTTCTAAACTTAACAATAAAGGAAAAGAAAAGGACAATAAAGAGAGTATGAAAGTAAAAACTGTAGTGACAGTAGAGAAAATTTTAATCATGGCAGAAAAAAAGTTTGAATGTTAATCTTAGTCATTTTAGAGATTTGTGATGAGAGAATTTCACAATGATAATGTTTTCATTTTATTAGAGTTATAAGAATAGGAAAATGATTTATATTTCTGGGAGAGAAAAAATGTGAATTATACAGATGAAACTCAAAAAATTAGAATATCATTCAAAAGTTCATTTATTTCAGTAACGCAACTTAAAAGGTGAAACTAATATATGAGATAGACTGATTACATGCAAAGCAAGTTAGTTCAAGCCATGATTTATCATAATTGAGATGATTATGGCTTACAGCTCATGAAAACCCCAAATCCACAATCTCAGAATCTCCTTAATGATCCTTCTGATAGTGACTGAGCAGGGCAAGTATCTCTTTTTGGTGGGTGGTGGTCAGTGATGGGGTGCAAATTTTTTAACAACTGGTTCTCTGCCCTAATGACTAGCTGAGTAGGCATGGCTGGGTAGGCGTGACTGGGTGGTCATGTGACCGGGTAGGCATGGCTAACTCGACATCACTCATGTCAAGGGGCTCTTCATCAGCCCCTCCTTGTCATGCCTGGTCTTAACCAGCCTCATTCTGTAAAAATGTTACTCACCTTTTTTTGACTTTATTATACTATAGATGTACGTTCATGGACCACTGAAAGGAGGAAATGACTCACATGCTTTGTCCAAGAATGTCATAGACAGGTCACAAAACAGGCTTCCACAAAGAAAGGGGGGCAATTATTTTCCAAAGCAACAAAAGGCAAAACAGGAAGCATTGGATGGAAACTGAACAAACAGAGAAGCAACCTAAAACTAAGGAGAAATTTCCTGACAGTGAGAACAATTAACCAGTGGAACTGCTTGTCTCAAGAAGTTCTGGATGCTCCAACGCTGGAGGTTTTCAAGAAAAGATTGGACAGCCATTTTTCTGAAATGGTATAGGGTCCCCTCCAAGGTCCCTTCTAAATATTATTCTGATTCCTTTCCCAGGCTCTCCAATCAGATTTGGTATCCTCAGTTTTCCTGCCTGGGCAGGAGGTTGGGCTAGAAGTGCCTTTCAACCAGGGGTGGGATTCAATTTTTTTAACAACTGGTTCTGTGGGCATGGCTAGGTTGGCATGGCCATCTTTTTTTGCAGTAAACCCATTTTTGGGGCTCCTGGGCCTCAGAAAAGCCTCATGGGGAGAATTTTTGCTCCCAGGAAGTTTCCCTGTTGCCCAGGAAGACAAAAAATGGAATGGGGGGGGGCACACACACCCTGCACCCCTCCTGCACCTCTTTTTGCTTCCTGAGCCTGAGAGAAGCCTCCTGGGCAAAGCAGTAAAACAGTGAGGGGGGTTCCGGCCCAGCTGATCATCAGAAGAGCTGATCGTCAGAAGAGGAAAAAAAAGAAATACCTTAAGCAGTGGCTGGGCTGGGGGGAATGCAGTCATCGATGTCAGGCATGTGTGACAAGGACTAACTGGGTGGGGGAGGGGGACAGTTGAAGAGGGGCGGGGCCAGCCAGGGGCACCATTTGCTGGTTCTCCGAACTGCGGAGAATCATAACAACTGGTTCAATAGAACCGGTCCGATTTGGTAGAATTCCACCCCTGCTTTCAATTCTATTCTGTTATTCCTAAATTAAATATAATCCTCATTGGGACCCTATTTCTTTTGCTCCCTCTGGACTAATGAATTAAAGAGCTGCCTCTAGACATTCTTTTAATAAGATTTTTCGAAACCTGCAGTTGAAAGTTCTTCATATCTCCTTACCATGAAGACCCAATTTCATTTGAAATTTAATCCCAAGATCATTGCCCTTCTAGCATTTCTCTTGACACTTCTCCAAAATGCACCCCCCAAAAAAGCCTGTCTGTCTGCCTCTCTCTCTCTCTCTTACACACACACACATACACACACACACACACACACAGGTTAGATTAGAACTCTCTCTCCCACCCACCCTTCCTCCCCTCCCTCTCTGTCAGTTAAGTTAAGCCACGCACAGGCTCCAAGCCATCTCATATGGTTCACAACAAATCCTGTTTCTTAGTCACCAAACATTTCCTATTGGCTAACTTTTTGTTATGGCTGTCCCAGCTCATAATTTCTTATACACTGACACTCCTCCCTTTATGACTGGAATAGACATAAAACCGAATAACTTAATATTCTTCCTGTGGTGCACTCCACCCAATGGCTTGATCATTATATCTGCCAAATTGTCTTTGAAGAACAGTGAAGCAAGCTAATTAATTTACATTTGATGGCTTCTCTTATATTACAATATTTAATATCCACATGCTTGTTTCTGTTTTTTACTCTGTCACCTGTTGCCATTTTAATGCAAGCAGCATTATCCTCAATTACAGTTACAGCTTCATTTACTTTTATTTTTAAATCTTTTAGCAGCTGTCAGTACCAAGTTATCTCTAAACAAAGTTCAGATAGAACAATAAATTCTGCCTCTGCTGTAGAAGTGGCTACAGTTGTTTGTTTTCTGGACTTCCAACTAATTAAAGCCTCTCCAAATAATACCTAAAATGTGCCAAAGCTGACAATGGAAATAAAAGATAGAGGAGAAACTGAATATTATTTGATTTGGAATGCATGGTATAATTGATTAAATAATAGACATAAAGATAAATTAAAAAATGAAATGTTACAGTATAATTTAAAAAATACATATGGTGCATATTGTAGTGAAACAATGTGTGTGTGTGTGTATGTGTAATTAAAAGGTATGTATACTGATACCAAAAAGTTGCAAAGAATAAAAATTCTTATAAAATGAGGATTATTGTTTAATAAAAATAATTGAAAAAACAAAACAAAACCACAATCCCTGAACTGGATTTTCTGGTTTTTACATCATTGGCATAATCACTGTCAACATACCATTTCAATTTTAATTCTTTAGAGACTTGTGTTTGAAGACCCAAATTTACAGTTCCCTTCAAATCCCTGAGAATCCTTTTTTATATTATCCAATGCAATTGCGTTGGTGCAGCAGTAAAGCCATGTAGGATGCTTAATGCACAAGCTACGTCTGGTCTGGACTACTGTCAGTCTCCCAATTGCTGACTGATATATCTCTTGATCACAGGCTTCACTTTTGTCCTCACCCAAATTGTTATGAAAATTTGCTCATAGGTGTTGAAGCAGAATTCATGTTGTATCTCTCCAACAACTGTTCAATTTTCCTTCTTTGACTGAGAATATAACCATCTTTCTTTTACCTGTGACACGTCCTTGCAATGAAACAAAGATCATCCACAAATGCTAATAATATACAATTCCCACTTTGTAACTTTCCAGTATATATGCAACCATTACCCTTGCAACTCTTGAACCCAAGACCTTTCAGTGCCATATCCAAACAAATATTTGAATTCCTGGCTGACTGCTTCAGCCCATAAATGGCCTTGTTCAATTTATACACAGTGTTAGGCCTTTTACTTTCATATCCTGGTGCTTGAACTATTTCTTCCTCCAATTTTGCATTGAGGAATGGTGTGGATATATCAAAATGCCAAATTTTATGGTCATGTGCTGCTGCCAATGCTAGTGCCGGTCTTATGCTTTCACTCTTTACCATAGGTGGGAATACCTCATCATAGTACATGTTTTTCTTTGGTGAAAAACCTTGTGCCACTAATCTTGCCTTATACTGGACCTCACTGTTGGGTAGAATTTTCTTTTTGTACACCCATTTACATCCTACGGCTTTGCAACCTTGTGGCAGAGTTAGAGATGTGAACACTTTATGTTCACCCATTGATTTCATTTCTTTTTCCATGGCTTCGTTCTACTTTACTTGTTCAATTTTGGGTAATGTCAATACTTCCTTATAATTTATTGGCTCATACCGCACATTACACACCTTTACTTCACGAGCAGAATACCTGTCACGTGGAATCTGCTTGCTCTGACCTGCATGGCATTGACTGCTCTTGTGTCTCAACCCCTGTTTGATATCTGAATCATCTTCTTTTCTTGTTCTTCTTTAGCTTCTCCTCCCTGAATGCTGACACCATCACTAAGTGAGTTACCATTGTTAAATGGGTCACTGTCACTAAGTGGATCATTCCAAATTTGGCATCAATTCTGGTCCAATTTTTCTTTGTGAAACTAGCAGACTTTGAAATCACTATTCTTTTGCTCTCATTAAAGCGATAGCTCTTTGAACCAGGCTCATAGCCCGTAAACCTGAGCTTTCTAGCCTTTGGCTGAACTTTTATCCTAATTGCTTTTGGAATATGCACCCATTTATTGCTTCCAAACAGCCTGAAATGTGCCAGATATGGCTTTCTCCCATATAAACTGTATATGGAGTATCATTAATTGATGAACTCCACAGCCTAGTGGTCAAATAATTAGCAGTCCAAATGGCTTCACCCTAATATGACCTGCTTAGACCAGAATCCTCCAGCAGTGAGTCCTTCATTGTTTGTAAGACTCCATTCCTCCTCTCAGCTACACCATCCTCAGCTGCTGTGTATGGATTAGTGCATCAGTTTTTTATTCCTAACTTTCCCAACCACTGTTGAAAAGTTGCTGACATGAATTCTGACATACATACATCTCCTTTCTACGAAGCCTACCCATTGCTTAAATTTCTGTAGTACCTCCAATTCAATAAATAGAATCTGCCTGTGCAGCAAATGCTTCTCCACACTCTCCTGTGGCAGCAGCCAAGCTCTGTACAACTGTCTCAATAATTGCACAATATTGCATGCTGATGGACTCATATGCACACTTCTTAATTTCAGACAAACCTCCTTTGCAGTTTTTAAATCAGCTACATTCCAAAATTATTCATCTTCTAAACTTAAGATGATGTAGGCCAGTGCCTTATCATGCTGTTTTTGATCTGCAGCTGTTAATGGTGCTTCGGGTGGATTAATAACAATATCCCAGAGCTCCTTAGTCTTCAGGAAGCATTCCAATTTTGCAGCCCAAATAAAGACACAAATTCTTGTGTCCCAATGGAGGCAGAGAGCTTTTGTTGAACTCCATAGCCATCCTGCAAGCCTTCTCAGCCTTGTTCTCTTTCCTTATAACACAGGCTATCCCTCAGCTTAATTAAAGTTCAGTCTTACTGAGTCTTACTGGGTGCCTGGTGTGCTCTGGGACCATAACCTGTTAAAGTTTGCAGCAATCCAACTAGCGCACAAGTAAATAATTCAGCAGGATTAATTTATAGAAGAAACTTCTTTAAATACAATAATATAATGCATGATGCACATATACAATACCCACACAACATAGTAACATAGCTATGTGATGTGTAGCTTAGCTTAACTGGTCTTTAAGATGGTACCATCTTGTGTTATTAACAAATAACACATTATTTGTTAACAAACGTTAATATATAAAATAATATATAATATAATCATTAACAAATGAATACCTAACATGAAGAATGACACCAGACCCACACCCATGAGGGCCACACAAGATGCTACCACCACAGCCAAGCTTCTAACAACTGGTTCTCTGAACTGCTTAGAATGTTAACAACCAGTTCTAGTGAATAGGTACAAACTGGTAGCATCCCGCCCTGCTCTGAGCCATCTCACATGGCTCACAACAGATCCTGTTTCTTAGTTACCATTGGCTGACTTGTTATGATTATGCCAACTCATAATTACTTATACCCTAACAGAGAACTCTTCCCAAAGTGGCTGTAGTTTCTCAGCGCAGGTTCTTATCCAAATCTGCTGAATCAAAAGACAACCTCTCATCGTTAATTCGAGGAAGGGTTCTATTAGCACTCACCACCCATGTAGTAATAATTCCACTCAGGTTCCATATTGATGTTATCAAACATTCACTGTTCTATTGCTATAGCTCTCTAGTCCACCAGCAGGAAAGTAGCTTCTTTCTTCCACACTTGGGATATGCAAACCTTCTCTCCCCTTGAAGTTCATTTTGGATAGACTAGGTGCACAGCTTCCCTTGCTTGAATGACCCGTATTCAGACAGGAGATGAATCAGCTGGTAAAAAAAACTTTTAAAAAGTCATATATGCCATAACTGACCTGGGCTGTTTCCAGCCTTGGAATCTGATATGACACCTAGACATCAGCCTTTTGCCATGGGTGTCAGAGAAATCAAAGGCACAGTGAATGCAAACCACAGCTCACCAGAATCCGAAATGTCCACATTCATTTTGCCACGATTCCACATACTCCCATGATCATGTTCATGAAGTATCTTTAAATGGTTCAATGCCAAAGTCCAAACAGGTTAATTCAGAATGTCAGGAATGGGGGTGGGGAATTCAAACTTAATTGAACTTAACTAGCCATGATTGACTCTTGAATCTTGATAAGTATAAATATATAATCATACAATGTAAAAGAAAGCTGCTAGACAGACTTTTCCTCTTTTCTCAGAAAGACAAATCAGGAGAGATCATCATAATTGCAGAGCATGCTCCCGTACTGTGATAAGACTGTATGCAGCTACCTTAGCCAAACACAAGACAATTATTTAATATTTAAAATATTAAATATAAAGCAAAACATTTAATACTTTCAAAATTCTTGATAATACCCAGAATAAGATCCTATAAAGCTGGGAAGCTACATGAAAATATATCCATTATTTTCTGGATTGCTTCCACAGCTAAAGGTTGAAGAAAAAAAATAAAAAGAAATAATTTGTCTTATGTTAGATAGACTATACTTGTCCATGGAGACTCTATCAAAGATTATCAAAGTTTATTTTCTCCTCCCCCTTTCACTCTGATTGGATGCCATGTTAAGGGGGAAATGTAACTTGAAAAACTTGACACATTTCAGGATTTTAAGAAATGAAGTACACAGGCTTCACTGACCAGCAATGAGCCATGTCTGGAATTCCTGTTGTCTCAGGCAGATGAATATACAAATCACTCTTGGGGGCAGCATAGCAAGAAAACTTGAGGATAGCTAGGAAGACAAAAGATTGCCTCCCCCTTTCCCCATACAAAACTTTTGCTTTTAGGAGATTAAAAAAATCCTCAAAGCAGAAAACAGGAAGAAAATTGTTGTTCCATTTTCCTCAAAAAAATAAATTTGGGGCTCCTTTGTTGTATCCTTTACTAGGGAAAGCATGTTGCAAACAACTGCCTAGGTGGGGCCAACAACTTTTCTTTGGTAACAGATAATTGTTTCCCAATGCCTCCCTCCTAGAGTTGAGGGGAAAAAATAACTTGCCCAAAATCACCCAGCTGGCCCTCATGCCCAAAGCAGGATTTGAAGTCACAGTTCTCCAGCTTGTAGCCTGTAGCCATAAACATGAGACCAAATTGGTTCTCTATAGAGATTTCCCTCCCACTCCTTGCCTCCAAGGAAAAGGAAAACATATTGAATATATAGCAATTAATCATCTCTTTGCAGTAGCAAGGAGTTCCAAAAATATATGCTGTAAATAAAATTTAATAGGATAATTCCTTTGACAAGAATGTCCTCAAATGCATTATTTAGAATAAATCCTAACTAAAATGCAAAGGAAAATCACTTTAAATTTACACTCACACACAATACCAAAAACAGAATATCAGACTTGGATGGGATCTTAAAGGTCTTTTGGTGCAATCCCCTTCTGAACAAAATGTTGTTCAATTTCCTCTTTAAAACCTCCAGTAATGAAGCACTCATGGCTCCTGGAGACAATTATCCCATTGATTAAGTATCTTCCTTAGTTCTAGATTTGTTCTTTCCCTGATTAGTTTCCAGCTATTGCTCATTGTTCTGTCATGTAGTGTGTGTGTGTCCATGTGTGTGTGTGTGTGTGTAAAAAGAGATTGGATGCCATTGTGCCCCTCCCTTCTAAGGCAAAAGGGATAAGCAGACAAAAAAGGGAATAGGGAAAAATGTACACCCCCCCATTCCTACTCAGATACAATTTCAATGCAAAATAAAATTTGCATTGCTTGAATCTGCTGTCCAGCAGTTAAATCTTAACTACATCCCTTTGGTCTTTGGCAGAAAGAAAGGAATCACACTCAGATGTTACCAAGAAAGAAAGAAAATGTCTAAAACCAACACCCACAAACATAATGCAGATTTTTCTTAATTTAAGAAAGAAAGAATAGAAAATAATTCCTTCAGAAAAGATCTCAAATACTATGTAAGCAGTGAGTTAGCAAAAAAATTACACACAGAAAATTTTCAAAACAACATTTTGCACAAATAGATTTCTAATATATACTTTCATTCCTCCCTCTTTGTCTCAAACATTCCGGTTAGAAAAGATTGGGGCAGTGAATGCATTTCTTCCAGGAGAGTGGTAATATTAAAAAGTTTTTTTTCTCTCTCCAAATTTTTGGAATTCAGACGTATACATAACTTTCTATAAGTTTTCTACAGATCGCCTATCAACAAAACTTGTTAAATCTTCTCACATAAAATAAAAGATCAAAGTTGTCACTTTCCATCCTGGCCAGGCATAAAACACAATTGGTTTTTCCTTCCCTCTCCCTCTCCTTCGACCTCTCTTCTTCCACTTACATGTACCAACAACTTTTCCATCCTATGGGATCATCTCCGTTTTAACACATTTCTTTGTCCTTCTAATTACTAAGAAAAGGCTAACCAGTCCTCTCTCTCCAGGTCTTAGAAATGACTCACACAAATACACACACACACCACTAAACATTTCCATACCTGTGGAGGTTTTTGTCTTTAAATTGCCACTTTTCTTTCCTGGGACAACTCCATTTGTTCTCCAAACAGCGAGAAAAATTTAGGAAGAGGTTAATAAATCTTCCCTAATTTTTTCTTCTTTGGAATAGCAATCATTAAAGCTGCAACTATTCTGTTGCTGTATTCTCACAACTCTCTCAAATCTTCTGGGATGCTTGAATCCCACATAGGATCTTGAAGGGGAAAGAAAATATCTCTAGCATTCTCTGGTATCTCTGATCTATCTTTCCCCACAATAATCCATTTTTTCTCTTCAGTCAAAAAAAAGTAAACATAATTTATAAGTCATTCCATGTAGGATTATGAGTAGAAATAATACTTTAAACAACTTGGCCATTTTTCTAGGATTTTCACCATATGCTGGAGTAATCTAGGGACCTCCTGTTGTGGGACTATTTGGGGTTGGGCTGCCCCATCTAGAACTGTTGCTGCCACGTTGGGAGGGCTATATACTGGTGGGAGAAGTTCCATAGAGGCATCTGGTATAATATTTGAGTGATTTAAATGTGGTTCCGTTGCTCTCAAAAATTGGTCTATTGGAAAATAATTTCCTTCAGGTGATGTCATGGCAGTATGGGGAAAAGAGAACAAGCTCCATTCCTTTGACCTGATCTGTTGCACTTGGAAACCCTCTTGAGGGATGCAAGTCTTAGAGGCATAGTAGAACACAACCACCCATTGCTGCAGAGGGAAACTTCCTAGATCCAGCATGAAAGTGTCCTGCATCTGATATGGTAGGCCTGAGGCTATGACATCCGAGTGACAGCAAGGAAGAGGAGATTGGCAGATTGAGGCATCAAGTGTGGAAAAGAAAACCCAGTGCTGTAGAAAAAGCTGATTGCGCCAAAAGAGGAAGTTCTGAAAATACTCGGTGGTTTAGAGAGGCTCACAAGGAGGAAGGGCCCCCTGCATAACGGCAATCCAGTGGTGTGAGCGGTGGCTTTGCAAAAAAGCAGAGCAGAAAGATAGTAACCAGAAAAAGATCTAGGAAAGAAAAAAAAGGGCACAGGAATCGAAAGTGAGGAGAGAACAAGACTGGTTTCAGAAAGAGACGGTAGAAACAAAATAGGAAATCAGAGAATAGAAACTATCTGACATTGGGGAGGAGGAGGGCAGACAAGCCAAGTACTGTGGCAAGAGGAACGAAAAGAAAATGAAAGGAGCAGATTAAGAGCAAGAGTGAGTTAAAAGATTGGAGCAGACTAAATTGGGTGGAAGATGCTACCGGGCACTGGAAAGGAAAGAACTGTGAAAGACCAGGCGACAGTGGGAGTGAATGGAGAATTACACCACCACATAAGACTCTGTGAATGAAGTAATAGACAGCATATAGCTCAAGGCAGAAATGATATTATAAAAGAAGTGGTATTGAACTGAGAATCTGAACGTATTGTAATTATAACCTATCACAATCTATTAACTTTAACTTATCGAAAGCAAACCATTGTTTTGGAGCTTATAACATGAATTGATCTTAGATTTGTAAAATTGATAATTATTTATTAAATACAGACAATTTATAGCAATATCATATATAGTAGAGTATTTGTATTTATTATTAATTGTATTTTACTTATTTTACTTATTTGTATTTATTATTAATTGTATCATTATTTATTATTAAGGACATAAGCTTATTATAGAGGGACATTAGTATAAATATAGTGTAATTCATAAGGAGTGCATATGATTGTATAATTGAATAACATATTAGGACAACAATAAGAATAAAGATATTTATGTATTGTATAATAAGGAATATATAGTATTCATGAACTTGGTTTTGTGAGAGTGCCTTTGAAGGTGAATTAAGAAGTGATAATTGTATTATAGAAGAGAGAATGTTCAGGGTATTAAGAATATTAAGCTAAATGCAGAAAAGGGTGTAAGGAAATAAAAGAGAAACTCAATATGAGTATAGATTGAAATAAAAAGATAATTACAGTAAATATATTGGATGGTAATCTAGGAAAATATATATAGAATTTTAGGAGAACAGAACAGAATCTTAAAAGAAATGACCAGTACTACAATGACAATCTTGAAGACGGGAAAAAACCACATCAAACCCATCAGTGGCAATTGCTTCCCCATTCAATCAATGATTAATTGATGGGATGTTCACTGCAAAAAAGCTAAACACCATGCCAAACATGCAAAAAATGCAATCTGTCCTGCTAATAATCCAGGATACGATGGTGAAACTTCAAGAAACAATTGAAGAATCATGGAGAGATGCAATCAAGAGATGGGAGAAATGAAAAGTAACATCCATAAATTTGATGACAAAATAGGTTAAATACAAGAAGCAACACAGAAAAATGAACAAAAAATAAGAACAATGGAAACTAGAACAGAACAAACAGAAAAAAAGCTGGAGTTGGTAGATCAAAGAATGTTGGTGCTGAATAAAAACCTAGAAGACTCATTAATACACTTGGAAATGGACTGTGCATCATTTTATTTAAGATTTCAAAATGTGATGGAGACCAAAGAGGAGGAGTTAAGAATGGTAATGGGAGAATTAACAGAAAAAGCCCTTCAAAAGGACAAATAGGAAATCCTGAACGAGTTGGATGAAGTCTACAGAATACATACCAACTATGCCAGATGCCATAGGCTGCCTAGATTTGCATGCAAAAAAGATTAGAGAGATTATTTATAAGATAATCAGAGAAGAACCAACAATATATAAAGATAAAGAAGTCATAACCCTGAAGCAGATTCCAAGAAGAGTTTGAGAGCAAAGAATAGACTATCGTTTCTTGGCAATGCAACTGAATAAATGAAACATAATGTTTAGATGGATAATACCAGAAGGAATGTTAGTCTCTTGGCAGGACAAAAGATTAAGAAAGATAACCTAGATAAAGCACAAGAATTATATGACCAATTAGTGGGAATAGAGGAGGATTATAGTAATAGAGAATTGGAAGCTACAAGCCAAGAACAACAATAACAGGAAGCTAAAGGAAAAGTTCAGGAAGAAAGAAGCAAAGAAGAAAAAGAACACCTAGAAGAAGAAGGTATAAGAACAAGGACACAAAGAGATACAGAAGACAGAGACTTGTACATAAGTAAGAGAATGGAAGATGAAATGAAAATACTGTCAATAAATGTCAATGGATATTCACCAGCTAAAAGAAAACAAATATTTACAAAATTAGTAAAACAGAAAGCAGATATTGTTTGCTTCCAGGAGGTACACATTAAAAAACAATATGAGAAATGCTTAGAATATAATAAATTGGGAAAGCTCTATGTAGCATTAGCAGAAGAAAAAAAAGACGGGTGTCTGTATACATTATTAAAGAGATAAAAGCAAAACAAATACACACAGATTTAAAAGGAAGAGTGTTAATTATTGAAACAATGTTAGGCCAAAAAGAATGTTATTAGTAGTTATATACGCACCCAACAATAACCAGAAGGAGTTTTATAAGAAAGTGCATGAAAAGATTTTAGAGGCAGGACAAGGCGATGTATGTATAATTGGTGATTATAACACAGTGGTAGATATTAAAAAGGACTATGCCAGTGAAGGAAAAAAAGGAATATATTGCCAAAAACTTTTTTTGAGATGACAGATGAATTAATCTGATAGATATGTGGAGAAGCATAAACCCCAAAAAAATAAATTTACTTTTTACTCAAACTCCCATAAATTTTGGTCAAGGATTGACATGGTTTGTATAAATGAAGAATTGGGCAAGGAGATCAAGATGATCGTGATTATGCCAAACATTTGGGCAGATCATAACCCCCTTACTTGGCCAATCAAAAAATTCAGTTAAAATCATATGGTCAAAAAAAGAGAAGGTGGACACTGAATCCACATTTTAAAAGAAAAAGAATATACCCAAAGGGTTACAAAAGAATTGGAACTATTTTTCATAGAAAATAAGAAACAACATACTTAATTACAAAATTTATGAGATACTATGAAAGCATATATACAAGGGATAACAATAACATACATGGTGAAGAGAAATAAAGAGAAATGGAGGCATCATAATTTATTACAGGAGGAAATTAAAAAACTAGAAAACCAATTGCAAATAAAAAGGGGATGAACAAATTAAAGGCAAAATGACTTTAGCTAAACACAAATTAAATATATTAGACCAAGAAGAAAATGCAAGAAATCTAAAATTCATAAAACAAAATTTCTTCAAACATGCAAATAAACCAGGGAGGTGGCTGGCTTACAAATTAAAAAAGTAAGAGAGAAAAAGATAATATAGCAGTTGCAAGACAAAAATGGAAAGTTACAAAATAATATGGATGAGATAAAGAGGATTATGCAAAAGTATTTTGAGGGCCTTTATAAAGAAATGGCAAAGGATAAAATAAGACATTATTTGAAAGGGGAAAGTATGCCCCCATTAGTGGAAGAGAAAAGAAAAATATTAAACAGGAAAATGACATTATCAGAACCGAAAGAGGCAATCCAAAATCAAAAGAATAATAGTTCCCTGGGCCAGATGGTCTTCCAGGGGAAATCTATAAGAATATGGGTGAACTGATAGAACCATTATTATTGGAAGTATGCATTGATGTTTTGATGGAAGCAGAGCTACCTGAATCTTGGAGGGAAGTATACATCTCCTTGATCCCAAAAGAAGGTACAGACAATAATCAAATTAAAAATTATAGGCCAATTTCACTCTTAAGTGCAGTCTGTAAAACATTTATGAATATCATAACAGAGAGGATGAAAAAACTATTAATTGAAAGTATACCTCCTGACCAAAACAGATTCTTTCTGACCAGACAGATAAGAAACTACAAAAGAATGGTAGTTAATATACTGGAATATTATGAAGCCCATCCAGAAAAACAAGCCACCTTGTTTTTTCTGGATGCTCAAAAAGTCTTTGACAACATAAATTGGTAATTTATGTTTCAACAGATTAAGGATATGTACTTTGGAGACCAATCTGAAAAAAATAATAGAGGCAATATACACTACCCAAAAGGCAAGCGTAATATTAAACAGAGATATTACAAGAACATTCAAGATAATGAAAGGGGTAAGACAGGAATGTCCATTGTCATCTCTACTCTTTATCCTGACTTTAGAGATATTATTAATAAGAATCAGACTAAATCCAGAAATAAAGGGAACCAAAATTAGAAAAAAAGAATATAAAATACAGGTGTTCTGATGAATTGGTATTTTTTATAGAAGAGCCATTGGAAACTGGACCCACTTTAATAGAAGAGATAGAAAAATATGGAAAAGTAGTGGGCCTTAAAATTAATAAAGAGAAAACCAAAATGTTAGTTAAAAACCTCACAGTGAATCAGAAAAAAGAATTAAAGAAGGAAATGGGACTGCAAATCTCAAAGATTAAATATATAGGAATTTGGCTAACAGTGAGGTGTTCTTCAATAAAAGATGATAATTATATCAAACTGTTCCAACAAATAAAGAAGGATTTGAAAGTATGGGGGAAACTACAACTATCTTTATTAAGAAGAATTGCAGCCATTAAAATGAATATATTGCCCAAATTACTTTATTTATTTCAAACAATCTCCAGAAATTGGATAAAAAGTTTTTCACAGATTTAAATAAAACAACTACAAAATTTGTTTGGTCAGGCAAGAAGGCACAGGTAAAACAAATTGCATTGCAGGATAGTAACAGTAGAGGCAGCTTTAGACTCCCAGTTTGCGAATTTTATTATAAGGCAGTGGCACTGGTATGGATTAGGGAATGGGTAAACCTAAATAATACAAGAATGGGCCCTGGAAGGGCACAATTTACAGATGGGGTGGCATGCCTTCTTGTGGGATAGAAGAAACAAGTCACATTTATGTTTCTATAAACATAAAATCAGTGACTCCTTGATAAAGACCTGGGAAGAAATTAAGAAAAAACATTACATGTAAATCCCTGGTTGGCTATCCACCATGGAGGCAATGATCCACCACAATACACTAAACGTAGGTAAAATAGCTAGATACAATGAAATTTTACATAATCAAGGAAAATTAAAAACCAATCAGGAACTGAAAGATCAGGGAATAATTATAGGTTGGTGGACATACCTTCAGTTACAATCAAGACATAAAAAAGATGCAGAGGAATATGGATTTGATACCAAATTACAGCAACTAGATAAAATTTTGGTAGGCCGAGAAATTAAAAACAAGACTATATAGCTATTTACTAAAATTTGACATGGAAGTAGTAAAAGGACCCATGATAGTATGAGCCAAAAACTTTGGACATAATATTGAGCTTGAGGACTGGAAAGAAATTGGAGTAAAAACTATACAATAACAAAATCTGCAGCATATAAGGAAAATCAATATAAAATATTTTATCATTGGCATCTGGCCCCAATGAGGTTGGCAAAAATGTACCCAAATCTGAACCCAAGTTGGAAATGCAGACAGGGACAAAGTATCTTCTTTCATTCATAGTGGCTATGCCCTGAAGCAAAAAAGTATTGGATTAAAATACAAAAGTGGTAGTATGAAATAAAAAATAAACTGTCAAATAGAATATAAGCCAGAATTGTTCCTTTTAGAGATAAAGGGGAAATATAATAAAAAGATAAAATATATGATCTTGCATATAACTACAGCAGCAAGGATCGCATTCACACAATGCTGGAAGAAGGATAGCATTCTGTCAGAGGGTCTAGTAATCCAAAAGATTTTAGAATGTGTGAAAATGGACAAACTTACCCTAGAGTTAAAAGGTAAAGAAGATTCTGAGTATTATGCGGTATGGGAAAATTGGTATAAATGAGCGACAATAGGAATAAGAATAGTGGAGATAAGAAGATACAGAAATGTATATAAATGATTAGAAATGTATGGAAATGTATATTTGTAACAAAGATGCCTCAGTACTGTTAAAGATGTGATTGAAATGTGTAAAGAGAAAAAAGTGCGATAAAATATTAAAGAAAAAAGAAAAGAAAATAATTTCCTTTGTTGGGGAAGGATAATATGATAGCATTTGCCATCTTACCTTTATTACTACTGACATTTAAAAATAGCTGAGAATATCAATGTTGTTAAAATTTTCCAGACTCCCATAATTCAGTCATAAGAGCAAGTGTTGGTGTTCAAAGTACTTTCAGAAAGCCAGAAATAATTTTTTGGGAGTTTTAATTTTAACAGGCCTTCTCTCTCTCTCCCCCCACCACAATTCTATCCTACTGGCTGCTAAAAAATTATGGTATAGACATCTGAGAGGGATAGAAACATTTCCACCATCCATTTCTTGTGAGTTCCTCATTCCTACATTCCCTGTTTCAGACATCTACTTGCTAAATTGCCTGGGGGCTGAAACAATGCTTTTTTTTTTTTTTAAACTACCGGTTATGTAGAACTAAAATCTTTCTAAAGNCTACTTGCTAAATTGCCTGGGGGCTGAAACAATGCTTTTTTTTTTTTTTAAACTACCGGTTATGTAGAACTAAAATCTTTCTAAAGGGCCTTTACACTTCCCTTTATATTTTTGCTAGCTTACCTCTAGCTCACAGTAATTAACTAAGAAGCTACTTTACATCACATACAGGGAAAGGATATTGGATGCTTCTTAGAAATAAAATAAAATAAAGACTCACCAATTTCTCTGTCCCGGGAAGGATAGATGGCTGCTTTGTTCCCTCTCAGATCCCAACTATTCAATGATCTTCTCTTTCTTAAAAGCATTTTTGAGGCAATGTGTCTAGTCGAAGACAAAAGAAAGGCCCTGAAAATAATTCCAGGGGTACACCTGCCTGTTCCTTACCTTTGACTGGAAATCATTGCTCCAAGGCAAAATTTCTCCTGGCTGGCTCGCCAAACTGAAGGCCAAATATGGCTTTTTCAGGCTCAGTGTGCACATTCTCCAATAAGACAAACTGAGACAAGAAGATCATTTTATTACTACTTATCAGAATATTCTGACAAAAGGAATTCAGCTCAAAGAGGGAACCCTGAACTTTAGCTTACATCCTCTTTTATAGTTAATATAACAAAGAAATCTGAAAGAGGAGAGTTGATCAGGCAGGATAACAGCATACATGTTTATTAAAATGAATGTAAGGTTCTGCCTCTCCGCCAAATTCAAGAAAGTAAAGACTATTGAAACTGAGTATTTCAAAAGTAACCTTTTATTGAACATAATAAAAGCAGGACAATCAAAGCAGAGTCTAAAGCCCCTGTCACACTGCACCAACGGATGCAAAGAGGATGTAAAACGGATAAAAAAGCTTGCCATCCGTTGGTTAATGCGAGTACCAATGCCTCTCTTGCTTCCATCTCTATCCGTCCAGCTCATACCGCTTTATTTGATTCATACGTCAAAGTTTTGAGGCAGGCCCAAAACTTTTGCGTGAAATGATGCCAATTCGTCATGCTCTGCATCGCCGCTACGCATTTCCCGTACCCATCCGTTATGCATCGCTATATTTCCGCTAGGCACGCTGGCGCGCTGCACAAATCGCTAATCCGCGTCCGACGCAGGGAGGAAGCAGAAAGACACTCGCAGAGTGGATGCAGAATTGTATGCCTAGCGAAACAAACGCGTTTAAAATGCGAAAAACGTTCCGCCAAAAAGAAAGGGGAACCTAATCTTCCGGGAATATTAGAGGATGTCTACAGGATGCCTAGAGGATGCCCTAGAGGATCAAAGGGACACCTATACTGCTATAAAATAGGGGAGCAACTCATTCTGCCATTCCACTATTCATCCCACGCAGCCATAGCTGTGCAGACTCTCTGCAGCCTTTCATGCTGACTCTTGCTCTTCCACCTAGCAATCGTCATTCCATCGTGGATCGTAATCACAGTTTGGTCAGCCACCATCCTTCTGCAACAGTGCGAACACATCTACAGGCTTCTGATGGTCACTCTAACTACGGGAAGAAAAGGAGGCGGCCAAACCGTGTTTGGTCCGACAGATGTATCGGGGAGAAGATGCAGAGTACGGGCCTGTACAACAGCTGGATGTGGAGCTTCCAGGAAATGAAGACACTCGTTGCATTCCAGAACTTCATGAGGTAACCTCCAGCCATGTTTGACTGAAGTTTTTGGCACGGCTGCCACCCAGGTTGTACTCAGGCAAACACGCACTCTGCCAAGCTCGAACCTTGGGCTCAAGGGTGGCAACTGTGCCTCTGTGCCACCCTGCCTCAGGGATCACCAGCAGTGTAGCACCGTACACCTGGGAGGGTGCCACCCAACACCATCAGCATTGGTGGTCATAGATAGTTGTTGCAGGCCACTCATGAAAATACAAGGAGAGCTCCGTCCCAGTGCTGCCCTCACTGAAAAGATGGAACCCAGAAAGTTGCAGAGCATGATATCAGAGTGGAAATTTCCCAACATACCGGTTGGAGCACATAGATGGAATACCCCCCCCACCGGTGGCCCTGCAAAGCATGCAACCCAATCCGTCTCCACTTATTTCCAACTACAAGGCTTCTTCAGCATCATTCCTCTTGCCATGATCGATGCTGACACAAGTTTAATGGTACATTTCGATGCTCCAGGCAGCAAGCTCATGCTTCAATGCCCACTGATACAACGCCAGTGAGACCCTCAAGAGGGGATGAAGGCATACCTCATCATTCGGGTTTCCAGATCAGACGCCCCTTCAACGAAACACGCAAGATTGCCTACTTCATCGTGGGATGATGCCTTTCCTCCAGAACCATACTTCATGAAGCCCTACATCTTCCAGACTCCTCACCCGGAGAGAGATCTTCAACTACAGCTGTCCAGGTCATAGCGGTGGTGGTAGAACGCCTTTGGCATCCTGGCCAACAGGTTCCAGGTAGCTGTCTCACCACCCATGCAGCATCGCACAGAGACCGTGTAGGAGGATATGGAAGCTTGCTGCAGTGCCTGCCACAATCTCATGCGCACCCGCTATCCCGGTTCTTGCAGTAACAGCTTCGTGACTCTCCAAACCCCCACACCCCCCTAGGCATGTGACATGGAGCCGGGGAATGGAGGCAAGGTGCGAATATCTGGGATAGATCACTGAGGGATGTGCAAGGCCCCCATACAGAGCTCACGTGAGAGGGCAAGCAAGGCAGCGCACATCCTTGAGACTACTGGTGCAACTCCCCATGTCTGGAGCAGTGCGAAGTGGCAAGTACAGGGATGATAGATGATTAACTGCGGTGCTTACCTCAGCCTGTCTCATCACATGATGAGATTGGGCCATTGACTTTGGGTTGGTGCCTACATGCACAGGGCGTAAATAAAGGTTGTGTTTGTGTTGACTACAATTGTGGATGATTATTCGCATATTATTGATAAAAAGGCCATAGTGTGGCACCCGAGGGCAGGTGGTACCAGACAGTCCCACTATGCTTGCATCGGAGGCTATCTATTCACTGTCTAATCCTTACTCCATCCCACAGCTATTACCCCATTCCAGCAGGTTATTCCTCCCATCCATCCCACTAGCATGCCAAAGGCTTAAACCATTTCTAATTTCCACCAGAGCTTTATTAAAGAAAAAGAAATGAAGCATGTATGTGCATCAAAGATAACTTTATGAACAACTAATGCTGGTAAAAACAAAATAGTGACCCAAGTCAAGTGTCCAAAGGATAAGACTCTACAGGTAGCAGCTACTCTGCAGTCTCTGGCACTCTTATGTCCTCGAGGTGTGCCCAGCTCAGGGGCTGCAAAGGGCTCCAGGTGCCGTGGAGTGGGTGGTGCTGGAGGCTGGTCTGAAGCAACAACTGGGTGCCTTGGCCCTTAGAGACAGAGCAAGTGACGCTGTCTGACGAAAGCTCTCAGACAGCTGCTTCAGACCTGTGATGCTGAGAGGCCCTTCCTTCCATGCCATGGGGTGTCAGTCCCCAGTACTGAGACAGATGTACTGAGGCCTGGCTTGGCTGTGGGTGAGAAGGATTAGTGTAATTGGTGGCTGGGTCTGGTTCTGCCACTGGGTGGGACGGCATCCGGTGGTGTGGGTGGCATCGGCTGCGGCTATGCATTGGCGTGGCTGGCATCGGTGGCAAGCTAGTGTCGCTATGACTCCTGTGCGCCGTGGACTTGGGGAAGTGAGCTGCTGTCCTGTGCGTCTGACCTCTGGTAGCCGTAGGCCGCCTGGTAGGTGAGGGGCTGTTGGAATGCCTTTGTATGGTGAGGGACATCTCCTGGGTGGAAGAGCAGACGCTGATATGGGTGGTGAGCAAGGTTCCTCTGATCTCGAGGGTTGGGAAGCACTCCGTGATCCGGTCCTCACCCACCTGGTACTGGGATCCTCCATGTCCTCAGGGCCTTGTGACCAAGGTGAGGAAGGGCTTTGCGGTTGCAGGATGAAGGAGTCAGTGGTGGCCACTCGAGGAGAGGAGATTCTATGCTGGTGCGGATGTTCCCTTAGTCTCCAGCAGGACAAGTGTGGCTTCTGCCCTCTGCTGTCTGGCTCTCTGTTTCTGTTGAGGGGAGATGTGGGGGTGGATGGTCGGGTACGACGTGGTGGACTCGATGTCTCTCTCTCTCCGCCCCAGTGGAAGTCCTTCACATCGCTGCGCTCCAGCCCGACGGTTACAGACAGCTGTCCCGCCGGTTCTGCCGCCGGTGGCACACCTCCTAACAGAAACATGCCTGGAACAAGGACTGACTCGGCGATGTTTCCGGCAAGAGTACTGGTCTCAGCCGGTCTGCCAGAGAGAGCGGTAGACAGAGGGCTTCCTTGTGCTTCTCTACGTGGCGATTCTCACCCTCGCAGGAAGCTGCAACCTGGCCTACGTAAGTCTCTCTGTCCATTCAGCTAACTTGTGGCCTGGCCAGATTCTTCTTTCAGGTGCATGCTCCCATTACCAGGTGTGCAGTATGTTTCCACCAGCCGATGGAAGCACCTCCTGACCGTGTAACGCCATACTACTCCGCCCTCTCTCTCCACGCACTGCTTCCGCTTGGTGTCCCTTGTACAGCACGGTGTCCCTTCTGCCACGAGATAGTCATGGTCTCTCTCCAGCCACTCAGCGCACCTTCATCCTCGTGTCCTCTCAATTGAAGTAGTTTCCTCTTTCCCGTCCCCGCACTACGCCTGCTTCCATCCTTTGCCAGGACAGATGGGCTCCTCATCAAGGGCTCGCAGGTGATAGGGGCTGCTTCCCCACAACCAAGCAGCAGCAGCAGAAGCAGCAGGTGATCATCATCATCATCATCAACACAGCAGAAACATAATCATCATCACGCATGCAGGATCCATCATCATCATCATCAGCAGCGCAGCGCAGCAGGATCAGCAGGCCCCAGGAGCAGTCAAGTCACAAGTAATCACCAGGAGCACGACAGGACCAGGAGCCACAAGCAGGAACCAGGGTAGCGCGAGCAGGACGCAGGAACGCGAGCAGTACGAGCAGATATTCGATAAGTCCAGAGCAAGCGACACGGACGAGCAAGTCAGGAGCACGAGCGTGGACCAGTAGCAGCTTTAGCAGAGTACGCAGCACTGAACGCAGCACGGGCCAGAGCAGCTTAGCAGAACTCCAGCACCAGAAGAGCGAGCCGAGCAGCAAAGCCCCAGCAGAAGCAGAGTCCCAGGGACAGGGGCGGGAGGGTGGCTCGTCCCTGCTTGCCAGGGAGATGGGCGGCAGGTGCTTTGCGACTTTTCCGCTGTTCTTCCCCATGGTTGTGGGGTTGCTGACTGGCAGGGAGTCTGGCAGTGAGGCGGAAGCACCAAGGCTGGCACGGGATTCACCAAGGTCTGGCAGGAAAGCCTCTTGGCCCAAGGCTGGCAGAGCCTGGCAGGAAGGCAAGCAGAAGGCTGTCAGATCAAGCAGTCGCAACCACGCTGGGCAGGTCGAGATGGCTGGCAGGAGGGCTGGAAGGCAGCCTGCAGCAAGGCTGGCAGCAGGCAGACAGCAAGGCTACAAGGAAAG
>BHFT01036710.1:0-58213 GCA_004320025.1 Laticauda laticaudata | reverse complement strand
AAGGATTGGTCATTAAAGAAGAACTTCATCACAAATGTGAGTTATGAGGATACCTGATGAACCAATAAATGTACTTTCTTATGGATGTCTTGTTGAGTTTATCTAGCTGCATCTGGACAGCTTAAAAATCCACAACTGTGCAGAAGACAGAAAACTCAGTGATGAGTTTCCAAAATACATCACAGGGACAATTATAAGCTGATTGTTTTCAAAACCTGGTGGAGAGCAGCCTAAGCAGCCTTCTCTGGCTGAAGCATGACTCTGATCTCAGTTACCTCCTGGGCCACAAGTCCTGTGCCACAAGCCACATCTAGCACTAGTGCATCCTCAGCTGAACCCTGGAAAACGGAGGCCAAGAAAGCAGCAGCCAGACTTGGGGCCTGGTATTGCAACACTGCCACATCCTAGAAGAGAAAAAAGTTTTAATCACTCCAAGAACGGGGGAGCTCCAAAGTTTGCGTGTTTATCTATTAGGTGGTTAAAATAATTGCATCTAATAAAAAGACAGTATCAGCTCCAGAAAGTAAGATCAAGATTTGCTGAAGGCCATCTGTAGAACTTTATAACTGTACAAAGAATTCAACTTTGTCCTTTGTCCAAACAGACCATTTTGTAATTTTAGTTTTGTGGCTCCATTTCAGATGTGCTGGACCAGTGGTGGGATTCAAAATTTTTGACTACTGGTTCTGTGGGTGTGACTTGGTGGATGTGGCATGACTAGGTGGATTTGGCTTGGTAGGCATGGCAGGGGAAGAATACTGTAAAATCTCCATTCCCTCCCCATTCTTTGGGGAAGCTTACTACTGGTTCTCCGAACGACTCAAAATTTCTGCTACCGGTTCTCCAGAACTGGTCAGAACCTGTTGAATACCACCTCTTGTGCTGGACCAGAGTCTTGTTTCTTCCAAGCCCCAGAGACCCTTCTCTGGGAAGATAACCTGAAACTTGGCCAGGCTTGGTTAATACCTGGATGAAAGAATACTAAGAAGTCTCTGAGCTGTGGTGCTTAAGAAGTTGGAGAACCTCAAGTTACGACTAGTCCAGAGGTAGTATTTAGCAGGTTCTGACCAGTTCTGGAGAACCGGTAGCAGAAATTTTGAGTAGTTCGGAGAACCAGCAAATACCACCTCTGACTGGACCTGCCCCCATCTATTCCCTGCTTCCCATTGAGTCCCAGCTGATCTGCTGGGTCTTCTTTTGTNTTTTAAATACCACCACTGGACTAGTCAATAAGCAACTATTCAAGTTATAACAAGACCTCCACAGTGCTACTTGTGCCTGGTTTCAAAGTTCTGTCAATCACTTGCACATACCCACACCCACAGTCATGTGACTGCATGTTAGCTACTCAGCAACTGGCTGCATTTACATACATTTGCATACATCCCCTGGTCTGGCAACAGCATTTTATAATGTTTTTTTATCAAAAACAGCCCATAGCAATCCATGTTGTCTGCTTTACAACAGTGATGTTCACTTTACAAACACAGTGTTTGCTTAACAACTGCTGCAAAAAATATCACAAAATTAGATCGGACATGTGGGTGACCCGCCTTATGACCGTAATGGTCAGGCTCCATTATGGTCATAAATCGAGGACTACCTGTAGGATTAGAGAGATTGATTTCACATCTACCCTCAATCATGGAAACCGATGATGTGACTTTGGGCCACTAACCCTTGGAGCCAATGCTACCTCACTGAGTTGTGGAAATAAAGGGAGATCCCCATCTAAGCTGCTTGGAAGTTCTAGAGATAAGGCAGGACATAAGTACAGGATGCTTCAAAAAAGCTCTTTTGGCATGTTTCAAAATATGGAGAGTAAATTATTTCGATAAGATTGATATTTTTATTGCTTAATACTTTTTATGAGTGCAGTTCAGCTACTTGTTTATAGATTAACCTTTGGTTGGTTTAGGAAGTGGGGGAGGGGGCTAGATTTCCTACAGGCGTTTTTTTGTTCTATTACATTGTGGAAAAGGGATATACAGCTCTAATATTTATATTAATATAGAAATACTCTGCCAATGCAATATAACTATTAAAGTGGCTCTATGCTTCAGGCTCGATATAGGGTACTCCGGTGGGAAAGATAGGGAATTCTCAAATTCCTTCCTTTTAACCCGGATAACCCGCACTTCTAGCCGCCAGTCAAGTTGATTGTACGAAGACAACAGTTGAACCTTGTCAAGAGTTGACAGCAGGGTAAACGCGCTCTGCGCAAGCTCAGGAGGGCAACCCCTTTGGGCACGAATATCATTGATGATATTACCTAGTCTAGGTAATGAAACGTCTGCAAGAGAAGAAGCTCGTTGGAGAGCACCAAGGATCCCTCGTTGGTGCTCTCCGAATAACAAGAGTTAGAAGGGGCCTCGGAGGTCTTCTAGTCCAACCCCTGCTGAGGCAAGAATCCCTATTTCAACCCCGAGGCGACAAACATTCCCCTTCGTGAGCACTCCTTCCGGACGCAGGAAGCGAGAGTCTCGGCAAAGCGACGCGGGGAAGGACGAGGAGTGGCACCTGGTCATAGTCTTGGGCCCAGCCGTTGTAGAAGCCTAGCAGCTGCCGCAGGTCCCTTTGGCGGTGCACCTCGGCCACGCGGCGCTGCACTTCGGCTAGGCGGCAGCTGGAGAGAGCGGCCATGGCCAGCTGGAAGCAGGCGGGGCCTTCCCTCCCATTGGGCGGGCGGCTCCTGCCCAGCCGTTTGTGACGCTGCCTCGCTCGGCGCTTTTGCTAGCGGGCGGGTCTTGCTCTCTTTTGGGGAACCGCTCGTTAGATTGGCGGCCTGCGATAGTCGGTTACTCCTCCTCCCGTTTCTTCAACAAGGCAAAAGGCGAGGCATCAGCAGCTTCTGCGGGTGGGATTTGGGCCGCTCCCGTGAAGCGGAGTTGGCTCCGGAGCCAACAAGGATTTGATGAAGGAGACAAGGAAACAATATCTAAAGGGCAGGTGTGATTGCTGTTTTGTACGAACGTGTCCTATTGCTGCCTTTATCAGTCCGGAAGCTGGGGCAGGAATGAGTACAGTCCAAGGGAAACTAGAAGTTCAAGGACACTCAATAATTCTTGTTTTTTTTTTAATATTTATTTTTTTTTAAAAAAGACCTCCATCTTAAGTTATCTTGGTGGGAGCAGCAATTGGCCTTGCTGCCAGGTATCCAAACATGGGATATTCCACCCCAATTCACGTTGTCATCTCCCCCTGTCCAGAATCTGTGGATTGGGAGAGGTTTTAAAGCAATATTTCATCACCTCAGCAACTTTTAAGACGTGTGGACTTCAGTTCCCAAGATTATCCAGCCACCCTTGCTGGCTGAGCAGTTCTGTGAGTTGGAAGTCCACGCACCTTAAAAGTTGCTGAAGTGGAGAAACACTCTTCAAAATAATTCTCTCAACCTTGTGTGTGACATCTTTTTGAGGCAGAGACATGCAATGTTTGGACAAGAAGACAGAGAGGCTTTAGGCCCACTGTTTGCTCCTTCATTAGAACTATCAAAAGCTCGTGAAAAAAAGTAATGTTTTCCTGAGCCTGTGCAATTTAGTGCCAGCTTAGAAAAAGACAACAGTTCTACTTTCAGTGAGGGGAAAGCAAAGAGTGTTGCCAGAGCCCCTGCTTGTTCTTCTCAAGGTTGAACACAGCATGCTCTTTCAGTCTTCAACCAATCAGAATAGAGCTGGAAGGGGTTCTTGGAGGTCTTCTAGCCCAACCCAAGCAGGAGACCCTACACCAGGGATGTCAAACTCACAGCCCATGGCCCAAATGCGTCACATGTTGGTCCTACCCCCCCCCGCCTGGTTTAGCGAAGGAGGAAAAGACTCGATACGTCACTTGATGCCGCCATGATGATGTGAGTTTGACATCCCGGCCCTATACCATTTCAGAGAAGTGACTGTCCAGTCTCTTCTTAAAAACCTCCAGTGATGCCGCACCCACAACTTCTGATGGCAAGCTGTTCAACTGGTTAATTGTCCCCGCTATTTGGAAGTTCCTCCTTAATTCCAGATTGCTTTTCTCCTTGATTAGTTTCCATCCATTGTTTCTTATCCTGGTGCTTTGGAAAATAAGTTGACCCCTCCTTTTTGTGGCAACCTCCCAAATACTGGAATACTGTTATCATGTCCCCCCGTCCTTTTCTCTAGACTAGCCAATCCCACATTTTGCAACTGTTCTTCCTGTGTTTTAGTCTCCAGGCTTTTAATTATTTTAGTTGTTCCTCTTTGCATTTCTCCAGTTTCAACATCTTTTTTGTAATGTGGTGACCAAAAGAATCTCAGGTGCGGCTTTCCTAAGGCTTTATAAAGCTGTACTACTACTTCATATGATTTTGATTCTATGCCTCAATTTATACCAAGGATTGTATTAGCTTTTTTGGCTGCTGCACTGCTGTATTTAAGTGATCATCCACTAAAGGTCCCTCTCCAAGGCTCCTCTCACAATTTACTGCTTTTGAGCCAGGTTTTGCCGAATCTGTATTTGTAGCATTGGTTTTTCCTGCCCAAGTGTCAAACCTTGCTTTTTTCCACATTAAATTTCATTTTGTTGGGTAGGTAGGGCTCATTGTTCAAATCTGTCAATATCTTTTTATTCCTGAGCTTGTCTTCGTAGTCTTCATAGGGTTGTGTTCCTAATATGAAAGTCCTCATATGTACCAGTTTCTTTGCCTTTGTTAAGTGTTTGGCCAGAACTTATATTGGTCCTTGATCAGCTGAGTGCATAGCATGCTAATAAAAAGCTGTCAAGATGGATTTGATCCTGATGACTGCATGGAAAAAAAGTTCTCCATCATGACAAATTTTTATCAGTGTTTAGCTTTTCCAAAGAGACCCAAGTAATCTTTCTGATGTTCCCTTCCCTTTCTCTGTTCTGTCCTCTTATATTTAACCAAACCTTGCTAAATATAATTGCCAAGCATAATATGTTTCCTTGAGTCCAACAACATGCTGATCTATACAGCCCTAGGGATTGAAAATTTATGGTTCAGGATACTGTGCAATCTCAGCCATTGTTGTAGCACATGGTGTGAAACAATATAACTCCATTTTGCAAAGTGAACGTTGAGGTCCATTAACCTGTGTATAAGGTATAGTGCATTGTGTAAAGCCAGCGCTGGTGTATGGTCACACTGGGATCAGTCTTCAGGATTTCACACTCTGCCATGACATCACAGTCATGTCACAAAGCTGAAAGCCAAGTATGTTACTGGAACCTGCTTAACAGCTGCTTGAGAGGGGAGCAAAAGGGAAGTTGTGGATAAGTCATTGCCTCTTTGAAAATTCTCAGGATCTTGAAACTGTAGGTGTCTACTAGATAGGGAAGTTTGATTCTGCTCTTCTCCAAGTGCAGAGAGTAAAAGAGAGACTGCTCCAAGGGCCCTCCCTCTTCCCACCTGAGAAGAAATAGTTCTAAAGGAAGAATGATTACTGGGGGAAAACAAGCAAGATGACTGAGAAATCTATTCTTAATGAATTCTTAAAATTCATACTGAAGGCAGCAAAGAAATTGAGACAAACGCTGATGGTGATCAGGGTTAAAATAGGTGTCCAGTTCCTGGATTTGAATTTATTGACAGGAATGGATGAGAGAGAGTATTCCAGGGATTACAAGTGAAAATATGCTAGTGAAAAATTATTAATGGGAACTAGAAGAGAAAGTGCCACCCTCCCAGCTGCCCAGGGCTGCTTGCAAGCTGAAATGATTGCACTGATTCAAGGGGTTCAGTTGGACAAACATAGCCTCTGGTTTATGCATATAATTCAATCAAATTAATTAAAGATTTTTGTGGCAGTAAAGGCAGGTTAAGACGGCTTAATTTTGTGGCTTAGCATGTTGCATATTGTAACTAATTTGGTTCATTTATGTGTACCTGTATAATATTTACACATGTTAATTTGGTCATTGTTGATGTGTTTTGACTTGCAGTTTAGCATGTTTAGTAGCTGTTCTCAAATTATTTAGCCATTTATAAAATGTTCAGCAATTTTATAGGATTGTTGTGTTAAGGGGAGGAAGGAATAAATGCTTAGTTGATAGATTAAATAGGATAGCAAAAAGAACACAAGGATATGTAGTTTAGCACAGTGTTTCTCTTGGTTAAGAGGAAGAACCTGATAATATGTGGCTGTCTTCATTCACAGATCTCTGAAGAGTGTTGTGTGCTGTGCCATCTCTTGTCAAGTAGTGCTTCCCAATGGAGCCCAAGACACATCCTTCTAGCAAATTTCCTGAGTCAAGATCCTCGCTGCCAACTATGGGGAAAAACCTACAGGGTGCAGTTCGAGAGGGGTTGAGAACTCTGTACCTGCACCTTCTTTCACTGCAAGAGGGGATTCTGAGTTGGTATTTATGTCTGAAGCAGATTCAGTGGGATCTCCTGTGCTGGATCCAGGCTTCCTTGGAGCTAACTGTAGACTTCTTCTTCTGTTGGGCGCAAAATGTCCTCCTAGCTTCCATGATGCTCCTGCTGTTGGCATGGCAAATTCACAGTGGAGCCAAGGAATATGGCTGGAGATCATTCCTACAAAGAATGGTAAGAGACCCGGAGTGATAAAAGCCCTTCCAATAGGGCACAGAAGCAGGGTATCAAAAGCTGGAAGTGTGCAGATTTGGGCAATGTCAAGTCTGATAGCAATAGCAGTGCCACTTAGACTTATGTACTGCTTTACGGAGCTTTACAGCCTTTTCTAAATGGTTTACAGAGAGTCAGCATATTTTCCCAAATTTGGATCCTCATTTTACCCACCTTGGAAAGATGGAAGGCTGAGTCAACCTTGAGCCTGGTGAGATTTGAACTGCCCAAATTGCAGGCAGCCAGAGGTCAGCAGAAGTAGCCTGCAGTGCTGCACTCTAACCACTGCGCCCCCATGGCTCATAATGATAGGCTTCAATTTACCTGCCCTCCATCAATGTATTGAGTCACTTTTCAAAGCTATTCAAGAGGAGGAAGATTATCTGAACTCAGCTAACGGAGTGCCCTAGGATGAAGGGGTGATGCAGAGAGTCCTTGGGCCTTTCCCCTTTCCAAAATTCCACCATTCAAGCCATTCCTCCCAACCCTCCTGACACATTCTTGCCCGTTTTTGCTTGCCAGGTCCTGGAAAAGCAGCTTACCCAGAGGATTTCACTACTGAAAAGCTGCTACTGTAATCTGGAGAACCTCCTGATTCAGATAACTTGGACCTCCGTGTGTTGCTTCATCTGGGTTGTGTCCTGCATTGTTCAGGTCCTGGAAGCCAGCTACAAGCAGGCTGCCCAGATGGCCAGAGACCAGACTGAAGAAGACAAAAAGGAAACAGCAAGGCCACTCATGATGACCCCACATTCAGCCCTTATCTCAAGGCAGGAATTGCTGATCTAGCTGGCATTCATTAAACATTGCTGAAGGAGATCTTAAGTAAGAGCGTTGTGCATTTTTTTTTCTGGGGTGAGAGTTTTTGCTGGCAGAGCATTTGGGCCTCCACAGGTGCCCCCCCCCCCGATATGAGTGACGTTGAACTGGCCACGCCCATCCTGGCCACGTCCACCCCGGTCCCTCAAGGTCAAACACAACTCTGATGTGGCTCTCAATGAAATTGAGTTTGGCACCCCTGGGGGTAGGTGGTCTCCGCAATGTGATGCATTTGGGGGTTGATTTTAGTGCCCCAAAGCATCTTTTCTCATTCTTAAATCAGATTTTGGAGAAGGACATTATTCGCATGTGGCAATGCCTCTTCAGACCTGGCAGACAATTTTGCTTTCCTCCTCCAATTAATCAGTGGAACAACTTGCCTCCAGAAGTTGTGAATGCTCCAACACTGGATGTTTTAAAAAAGATGTTGTATAACTATTTGTCTGAAGTGGTGTAGGATTTCCTGCCTAGGCAGGGGTTGGACTTCCAAGGTCCCTTCCAATTCTGTTATTTTATCCCTATCCCTATCCTTATTCCATTCCATCCCATTCTATTCCATTCTATTAATGTTTCCTGTTCCATTATGCTATTTCCTCTCAGTGTAAGTAACATTATGCAACCCATAGTATGGGAATAAGAAATAATAAGCCAAAGAAATTAAACCTGTGCTATGATAACTGACTCTAGTACCAAATAGTCCACCAGCAAAACATCTTTCCACCGTATCTCTATATATCTTCATACAATGCCTTTCGTTCTTAAACTTTCTAAGCATATCCATTCCAGCCACAACCTCCTTGGTCTTCTCCAACCTCTTGATCCATTCACTTTGCTTTCACATATTTTCTGAATGTATTTTGTAAATTGATTCTCACTTACAGTATCTGTATGAGCAACATGCAATGAATGAACTTTGTTTTCTATTCTAAATCTTACATTTGTCACATGGTTGTGTAGGATGGAAGTATATTGGAAAATGTGCTTGTTTTTCTTGCTTTTTAAGCATTTAAAGACAAAAAGAAGCATTCTAACATGTTTATAGATACTCACTTTGGTGCATATTGAAAGTCTGAAACAAAAAATAATTCACAATAGGTTGAAACCCTCAGTCCAAGCTTTTCATGAATTTGGGAAGTAGTGGAGGAGTCCAAATTAATTCTCAAAGATTGGCACACAAGTGCCCTTTTTGGCCTTACCAAGGGCTAGCAGGTGCCTGAGCCTGGCACACTTTGTCAGCAGCAGTGATGCTCAGCTGGGGGCATCAGGGTGGATGGCAGTAGAATGCAAAGCAGCCAAAAGAGCAGATACAAGTGTACCAGGGCAGGAGAAGCAGAAGGTCCTCACCTAATGACAGCAACCGGAACTGTCATTGCTCAGTCGTGTGGCCAGGAGGATTGGACGAGATCGGGGTCTTCAAACTTGACAGCTTTAAGACTTTGGACTTCAACTCCCAGAATTCCTCCTCCAGTCACATTAGCTCAGGAATTCTGGGAGTTGAAGTCCACAAGTCTTCAACTTGCCAAGTTTGAAGATCCTCGGACTAGAAAGACCTCCAACTCTGTTCCAACTCTGTTACTCTGTGGTTACTGCAGGGAGACCTAGATTCATAACTTGTTCACAAGCATAGAGGTCATTAAATCACAATACTGGAAGGGGGACTCATCAATTCACCAAAGTCTAACAGAAATAGCTGGTGTACCTCCATGCTGGCTGGGGAATTCTGGAGGCTGAAGTCCACACAAAGTTGAGAAACATTGCTTCAGAGGGAAGGGGCCACCACAGAGAAGGGCTGTTTTCAGGCTCTTACCCATTTCATTTCTCAATAGAGCAGGTTCCTGAGCATAGCTTGTCTATAGAATTTCACAATTTGGAGAAGATGATCCCTAAAATAATCCCAAGCTTTGTGTGTAGTGAGGATATTTTGAATTGTATTCAAAAGTTTCTTGGCAACCAGTGTGATAACATTATTATTAATGTTACACCCAGTATTTGCCTGACTGCTATGTGCTCTGCCAACTGTAGTCCATGAATTGCTTTCAAAGGTAGCTTCGCGTGGAGAGCGTGGCAATGTTCACCTGAATTGCAATTGCCAAGGTTTCTTTATCGAGGGATGGCCGATCTGATCCCTGTCAACCTCCTTAGCTGCATTAACAGAGGGATACAATCAAGATCACATGAAATTCTAGTACTACTCTGTAACGCCTTAGTAAGACCACACCTAGAGTACTGCATCCAGTTCTGGTCACCACAATATAAAAAAAGATGTTGAGACTCTAGAAAAAGTGCAGAGAAGAGCAACTAGGATGGTTAGGGGACTGGACTAAAACATGAAGAACAGTTACATGAACTGTGCATGGCTAGTCTAGTGAAGAGAAGGACCAGGGGAGACATGATAGCAGTCTTCCAATATTTGAGGGGCTGCACAGAGAGGAAGGGGTTCAAGCTAGTTTCCAAGAGCACTGAAGCCCGTAGACAAAGAATAATGGCATGGAAACTTGGATTTTTCAAAGGTAAAGATGTCAACTAGTAGCAAGGAGAAGTTTCTGCGGTTGAGACAATCAGTCAACAGGTCAACCAAGCTTGCCTTCCCAGAAGATTCTGGAGCTGTCATCACTGGAGGCTTTCAAGAAAGAGGATTGCGACTGCCATTTATCAGAATGTGAGGTCTCCCGCTCTGGTGGAGCGGTGGATTGACTAGATGAGCTACAAGACGCCATACAAAGACCAGTTATAAGAATTGCGGTAATCTAAACTAAATGAAAGAGAAGGAAAGAATATTCCAATGTTCCAATATTGCAGATAGTGAGCATCAACCTATTTTTTCCGCCACAGTGACCAGAAAACAAGATTGAGAAACAATGGATGAAAAACTAACGCAAGGAGAGAACGAATGTAGAACTAAAAGCCCATGTCACCACTGCACCACGATGGAAGAGGATGTAAACGAAGAGGAAAACACTTGCCATCCAGTTGCCGTTAACGCGACTGCACCGTAAAATATACTCACTCGGCCGTTTTTCCATCCTCTCTACTCCGTCCAGCATCCATCGACAGGGTTCCATCGCCTCAAAAAGTTTGAGACTGCTCAAAACTTTTGAGCGGAAAAATGTATCCAACGCGTCCATTCTTGCATCGCTACACATACGGGGGAAACTCTGCTTCTGCATCCGTCGCATCCGTTACGCATCCGCTTACATCCACTGCGCATCCGCGCAAACTCAAATCCGCTCCAGCAGAAAGGGAGAAGCGGAACAGACTCAGAACGGAGCGCGCACGTTTAGTTAACTCGGACGGAGAAGGCATGGAAAGCGGATGCAGCTCACAAGAAAGCATTTACGGAAAAACATTCGCAGAGGGACCTATCTCGGATATTAAGAATGTCTGCAGGTGCCTAGAGGATGCAAAGGACACACAGGGGAAAACTATATTGGCCTAGAAAAAAGGGGCAGCAACTCACCTGGATCGCACTTTCAGAACAGCAAGCCTGCTGTGCAGACCTCTGCAGCCGTCATCATAGCCTCTTGCTCTTCCACAGCATCAGTCATGTCCACCAATGGATCGAACACAGTCCTTTGTAGCACCATCGTTCTGCAACAGTGCGAAGCCATTCTACAGGCTCTTTCAACTGGTCTACGGAAGAAAGGAGGCGCAGAGAAGTGTCTGGGTCTGAAGATAGGATTATTTGGAGAAAGGCAGAGTCCGGACTGTACAACAAGCTGATCGGTGAGGCTGAGGAAGAAGACCCTCGTGCATTCCAGAACTTCATGAGGATGCCTCCAGCCTGGTGACGAAGTTGTGGAGGCGGCTGACACCAGGTGACCAAGCAGCAGCACCAACTTCGGCCAGCCTGGACCCTGGGCTCAAGGTGCACTGACTACTGCGCCACCTGGCTCAGGACCACCTACAAGAAGCTGCAGTACGGCTGGAGGGTGCCACACAACAAACTCAGCATTGTGGTCAGAGAAGTGGTGCAGGCCATCATCGAAGAATACAAGGAGGAGCTCTCCAGTGCGCCCTCCACTGAAAGAAGGGCTGGAAGAAAGTTGCAGAGCAGTGTATCAGAAAGTGGCAACTTCCCCCACACCCTGTTGGAGCCATAGATGCAAGCACGTGGCCTGCAAAGCGTCCAGCCAAGTCGGGGTCCACTTATTTTCAACTACAAGGGCTTCTTCAGCATCAACCTCTTTGCCATGGTCGATGCTGACTAAAAGTTTATTGTACATCGGATGCTGCAGGCAATGGTCAGCTCTCAGATGCCCAGCGTATACAATGCCACTGACCTCAAGGAGGGCTGGACGCAACCTCATTCATGGCTTCCCAGATCCAGACCCCTGCCCAACGAACGCAAGATGTGCCACTACTTCTCGTGGAGGATGACGCCTTCTCCTCAGAACCTACCTTCATGAAGCCCTACACCTCCACGATGCCTCACCCATGAAGAGAAGGAGCTGTCAACTACAGGCTGTTCAGGGCAAGACGGGTGGTGGAGAACGCTTTGGCATCTCGGCAAAGTTACCAAGGTACTTCTCACCAACATGCAGCATAACCAGAGACCGTTGAGGAGGATCATTGGGAAGCTTGCTGCATCCTGCACACATCATTCATGCGCACCCGCTACCCAGTCTTGCAGAACGGTCGTGGACCTCCAACAAAGGCAATGGACATGGCCTGGCGGAATGAGGCAAGGGCGAAACCTGATGACCACTGACGGATGTGCAAGGCCCCAACAGAGCTCACGTGAGGGAAGAAGCAGCGCAACCTTCCTGAAACACTGGATGCAACTCCCCAAGCTGGAGCAGTGCGAGTGGCAAAGACAGGAGATAGATAGACTTAATGGATGGCTTCTGTCAGCCTGTCTCATCACACTGAATTGAGATTGGCCATGTATGTTGGGTGCGGCCTACAATGAACAGGGCATTTATAAAGAGTTTGTTTTAAGTTCAAATGTGTGGATCAATGCTTTACATTGTTACTGATAATGAAGGGCCATATGGTGAGCAGCTGGGAGGGTGGACCATACAGTCCACTATGCTTGCACTGGAGGTTTATCCATCCCACGCTATCTTAACCCATCCCCCCAGCGTATCCCTGCCCATTCCAAGCTATCTTAACCCATCCAAAGGTATCCTGCCCATCCCACAGCTATTTAACAATCCCAAAAAGTATCCTGCCATCCCACAGCTATGACCCATCCCAAAGGTATCCCTGCCCATCCCCACTGCTATCCTACCCATCCACAAGCATGCAAGGCTAAACCATTTCTGAAAAGTTTCCACCAAGACTTTATTTACAAAAATTAAATAAGCAAGTGTGTGAAGAAGATAATCATTTATTAATAACAACCTGCTAAAAAGAAAAATGACCAGTCAAGATGTCCAATAAAGTCTACAGGTAGCACCAGTGCGACTGGCACTATTCTCTGTCACTCAAAGGTGTGCCAGTCTCAGGGGTGAGGGTCCAGGTGCTGTGGAGGTGGGGTGCTGCTGGAGTGCTGGTCTGAGCGCCACGGGATTGCCTGGCCCCGAGCAGGACAACGGGACGTAGATGTTTGAGAAGCTCCTCAGAAGCTGGCTCGTATAGCCCTGTCGATAGCTTAAGAGCCTTCCTTCCCCTGTTCTCCGTGCTCTCTCCAACCATCATCATGGGCGGTCGTCTGTATCCCAGATACGCACGACACATTCAACCTGACCAGCCGGGCTTCGCCCTATGTCGTGAACGGAAGAGCAGATCCGTAGTGGGCTGGTCTGATCTGCAGTGAGGTGAGGACTGGCATGGTGCATCTGGTGGCGTGGTGTGCATCAGTGGCGTGGGTTGGCATCAGTGCATCAGTGGAACCGGTGCAAGGCTGTCGAATGAACTGTGCCTGGACTGGGAAGGTGCTTGCTGCCTGTGCTGCGCTGGACTTCCTGGTTGCACGTAGCCTGGTAGGTGAGGGCCGTTGAAAGCCTTGCGAATGGAGGACATCACATGGGTGGAGGAGCAGACCTGGACTGGTGCGAGCGGTTCTCTGGATCTGGAGCGGGTTTGCGGAAGCGATCGGTGATCCTTGCCTTCACCACCTTGGGTTACTGGGGTTTCACCATTGTTATGAGGGTCTGGTATTACACTAGGTGAGGAAGGCTTGTGGTTGGAGGTAATCAGTCGGTGTGTACACAGCTGAGAGAGGATATTCTATGCTTGCTCCAGATGCGTGTCTCTATTATCTCCAGCAGGACAGTGTGCTCTGTCCCATCCTGTCGGCTCTCTGCCTTTCTGTGAAGTGGAGCTGGTGTGCATGCAGGTTTGGACTTGGGAAAAGTGCCTCTCCTTTCTCCCACTCACCAGAAGTCCTCCCGGCCACTCCGCCACGGTTAGAAACAAGCTGTTGCGGGTTCTCACGTTGATTGGCATGCTCCCACAGAAACCTGCCTGGAGACAGAGCTGACTCTTCGCGGAAAGAGATGGCTCTCAGCCAGGATGCCTGAGACGAGAGGTTGGGAGTGGGGCTGCCCTCAGGTTGGTGGATCTCACCTCACGAGGGAAGCTGCCTGGCCATGATGTAGGTGTTCTCGTTCAGCTTGACTGCGCCTGGCGCAGAGTTTCTTGAGGTGCAGCTTCCCGTACCAGATGTGATGTGCTTCGTCCACCAGCGAGGAGCACCTCCGAAGTGTTAGCCACGGCTCTACCGCCTTCTTCTCAAGCACGCTTGGCTTCCTTTTGGTGTCCTATAGAGCCTAGTGTCCCCTCCACCATAGATAGTCATTCTTTCAGCCACTCAGCACCTCATCCTCATGTTTCCTCTCGATAGGATGTATTGCTCCTTCTCCGTTCTCGCGTCTGCCTCTTCCTCCCTTTGGCGCAGGGACACAATGGGCCCTCATCAGAAGGGGCTATCCAGGTTGTAGGGGTGCTCCTCCACACCACCAGCAGCAGCAGCACCAGCTAGACCAGCAGCAGCAGCACCGAGCAGCAGCGACCAGCAGAGACCAGGATCAGCAGCCAGCCAGAGTAAGCACCCAGCAGCAACCAGCAGCACCAGGATCATCGCAGCAGAAGATAGCACCAGCAGCACATTCAGGACCAGCATCATCAGCAGCAGAGTAAGCACCAGCAGCAGCGCCAGCAGCACCAGCAGGACAGGATTCAGCAGCAGCAGAGTAAGCACCAGCAGCACCAGCAGGTACAGGAACGCCAGCAGACAGGAAACCAGCAGACCAGGAGCACAGCGGACCAGCAGGACAAGGAGCAGCTTCAAGCAGAAGCTAAGCACCAGCAAAGCACCACTGCCAGAGCAGCTTCAGCAGAGTAAAAAGCACAGGCAGAAGCACCACCGCCAGAAGCAACATCAGCAGAGTAAGCACCAGCAGAAGCACCACTGCATACGCAATTCATCATCAGCTTGCTCCCAGAGACAGAAGCAGCAGAAGCCCAGCCTAGAAGAGCGACCGTGCCTGCAGAAGCCCCAGACAGAAGCATAGAGGGCCAGGAGGTGGGAGGTGTGGCCCTGTCCCTCTTTGCCAGAGGCTGCAGCAGATGGCTGAGGCTTTCTTTCAGTCCTATGGTTGTGGGCGTTGTGGCGGCAGGCTGGATGGGCTGCAGGCAGTCGATGCTGTCTGGGAAGCAAGGTCTTTCCTCTGAATGTTGACCTGCTTGGGAGTAACTTGGCCTCACCTCTTATATCCGTGAGCTGACGCAATGCATCCTCCCGCATGCCACAGTGAACACTAGGCATCCAGTAGGCTTCTGCTCATGCATTCCGCCTTCATCCGCTCAGCTTCCGCTTCATCGCTTGGCGTTCTGCTCTGCATCGACTCTTTCGTTCCGCATCCCTTTTTGCTGAGGTCCCCCGGAAGCCTTTGCGGATGTGCCATCCGTCTCTCTGCTTCCATTCCGCTAGGCTTCCGTGGAGCATACCGCTGCCATCCGCTCTGCGTCCTCCCCCGATCTGTTCCTTTACGTGTTGTGCACTCTGGTTATGCAAATTCGGGGCACTTTGAGAGCGGTAACAACGGATGGGAAACATTTTTCTCGTCCGCTGTGTCCTTTTTACAAACGTTTTGCATCCGTCGGCCAGTGTGACAGGGCCTTTCGGAGAAATTTGCAAACAGTGACAGCAATCAACCAATGGAACAACTTGTTTTCAGAAGTTGTGGGTGCTCCATCATTGGGGGCTTTCAAAGAGAGACTGGACAACCATTTATCTAAAATAGCACAGGGTCTCCTATTTGAGCAGGGGAGTGGACTAGAAGACCTCCAAGGTCCCTTCCAGCTCTATTGTTCTGTGTTCTTCTTCCAAGCATTTTGAAAAAAATTCTTTTACATGCCAACACTATTCTGGTGTTGTGGTTATCACATGTTTGAGCATTATCTTTCTTGTGCTATTTATTAACATTTTTACTGCTTTTAATTTTTATTTTTCACCTTTGTTACTGCCGTACTAATTTTGCAATCTGCCAAGGCTGTTGGACAAGATAAGAAATATAACAATTATACACTCTAATTGATAACACATGTCCTGCCACTGTATCACCTCCAATAGATCTTTGCCAAAAAAAATAAATAAATACATTTTTTTCTAAGAATAGACAATTCCCACTTCACTCTTTCTCAAAGTTATTTTTTTCTTTTCCAGCAGATCTTTAAGGAGGAATGGTATTACCTATTTTACTTTGGAATTAATTTACATTGTTGTCTGCCACATTGCTCTTCAAAATCTTTAAAGACCTTTCAGGATGTTCTAAGTCTGTGGTGGTGAATCTGTGGCACGTGTGCCAGAGGTGGCATGCAGAACCCTCTCTCTGGGCACACGAGTGATCTCCCCAACTCAGCTCTGCCATGCATGTGCGCGCTAGCCAGTTAGTCTTTGGGTCTCTGCCATGCATGTGCAGGGGTAGGGGCGCGTATGGGGATCATCCACACATGTGCAGGGGTGAGGCACACGCTTGGGGGTCACATATGCATGTGTGGAGTACGTAGGGTTGCACGCACATGCGTGGGGTGCAGGGGGACATACGCGCATGTGTGGGAGGGCATGAGGGTTTGTGCACATACATTGCATTCAGGGGGGTGCATGTGCATGAGCGCACTTTGGGCATTTGGTGCTGAAAAGGTTAGCCATCACTGTTCTTGGTTATGGAGATGTCACTTGATTGCAATTCCAGGAAGCATGGCCAATGATGAAGGATTTCAGGGGAGAGGGCTGTAATTCAGCAAGAGTACCTTTGCCTTGCCCTGTGCTGATGGAGAAAGCTATTTATAAGCTACAGGGGTGGGATTCTACCAGTTTGCACCTATTCACTAGAACCGGTTGTTAAAGGCTAGGTCCCACTGGCCAACGGACGCAAAACGTATGCATAAAGGACACAGCGGATGAGCAAAATTTCGGGGGNTTCCGTGTACCTTTTGTTTCCTCCCTCTTTCCGTTTTCAGCTGCAGTGGATGTGAGTTGCGAGGATGCCCAGAGGATGCAGAGAGGATACAGCAGATGTTTAACGGATGATAAATGGACATAGAACGTTTGTTGCTCGTATGTCACGGATTTACATCGTACACAGCGGAAAGTTCATCCGTTCACAAAGTTTTGTGCAGCTCAAAACTTCTTGCGCGGATGAAATCACAATGGACGGATGCTTGACGGATAGAGCGCATGAAACACGTATGCAATGAGTACACAACGGATGCATCGTGTTTTCCAACGTTTTTTAATGTTTTACATCCTCTTTGCATCCGTTAGTGCAGTGGGACAGGGGCTTAACATTCTAAGCAGTTCAGTTCTCTGAACTGTTAGAATAAATTAGTGGTCTAATCCTGTAAGCAAGGCAGGAAAGAAACATTCTGGTGTTGCTTACAGAAAGTGCCTCTCTGTTAACCTTTATTACATTCTTGGCAGGACTAGACTTCCTGCCTCAGGAATGTCTCTGGAGTTTTTTTCTCCTCCTTTGCTGGTACTTTGCTCGTGTGGAGTGACCATTCAAAGTTAAAATGGCACTGACAAAAAGTGACTTATAACCATTTTTCACACTTACAACTGTTGCAGCATCCCCACAGTCATGAGAGGCCAGGGGAGGAGATGCATGCCTCGACATGAGTGATATTGAGTTGGCCATGCCCAACCAATAACATGCCCACCAAGCCATGCCCACCACCTAAGCCGCATCCACAGAACCGGTTGTTAAAAATTTGAATCCCACCCCTGGTAACCTACTACTGAAGCTAGTACTTTCACATGGAGGAGTTACATTTGATGGTGTAAGTGTGACAAGCCACCAGACCTTCTGGACCCAAACTGCTGCTGAGTTTTACAAAAAAGTAAAAATGGCTTGATATTATTCTAGCAATTCCATTCCCCAAAGGAATGCCTCAGAGAGCAACAGTTTGCTTGGTGGCCATAAGGGGGCACCCTTCACCAATTCCAGATACCTCTAGAAGTTCCTCCTTTCAGTAAATCCTTAGAAAGAATCATCCTTCCTCCATTGGCCTTCCTTTTACAGTACTATATAATATGCAACCCGAATTCCTGTTGTGTTCAGTAACAAACTTCAAATAGATCAAGAACAAGTGTCCCCCAAGGAGCAGGGAGGCGTTTAGCTCTCTTGGGAGCTGCTGTTCCGAAGATCAAGCAAGCATGCAGTGGGGGATGTGAAGATCAAATCCATATTGGGTGGTTCCGAGGGAGTCAGGACCAAGCCAGACTCAACAATATGATCTGAAGCAAACTGGCAGCCATACAAGTCACACAGGATTCTGGGTCTATTCTAAGATACTCAGTTGCTGATAATAACAATTTAATAATGTTTTAATTCCCAAGGTTTGGAAGGCTGTTTTGAACATTCCAAATGTTCCAAAAGTGACCGACCTCAAATCAAGGCATGATAAGTATGCCATAAATGATAAGAGCAGCCCATTTTGGGATTGGAATATTTCATGACAGAACATTTTGCATCGGCTTACTTGTGGGATACACGGACTAAGTCTTTGGGGACCTCATTTTTGTTCTGTTTGATAGGTCATGTATTGCTCAAATAAAGCCTCTATGTTCTTGTTAGTTCAGTTCAGTGCTTTTCCCCACCAGCCTCTGCAGCAAATCCCAAATTCCCCAGCCTGCATGCTGTGCTCCATGCCTCTTAATGTTTCTGAGATTGAGAGGCACTGGTCTAAATCACGATAAGTGGAACCTCCTTGTTCTGAGCAAGATTACCTTAGTTTCTGGGGTCAAACCTTGGAAATGAACTGTATTTGTGGGTTTTCTGGAGGGTTTGTGATATTTGCCAAGATGGTGGAAAATAAGATGCTGGGGTAGACAAAACTCTTGAGAAGATGCAACCAGGGTTCCCAGCTGGAACAAAAAAAACGGCTCAAAACATTGATATAGAAACGATATGATATGTATATATATATATATACTTGTATATATGTGCTGTTCAGCTTCCTTCGGGTATTATCCCACGTCATTGTAGTGCTTTTAAAGTTGTAGCAACGTTTCAAGCAGAATCTCATCTGATATCATCAAGGTTTCTGGATTGAGTTTGTATACATACCAAACTCAATACAGAAGCCTTGATGATGGCAGATGAGATTCTACTGAAACGTTTCAGCTACAACTTTAAAAGCACTACAATGACGTGGGATAATACCGAAGGAAGCTGACAGCACAACATGTAAGTACCGCGAAAACTTAAAAAAACATACATGTATATATATATTATACATTGGTATAATATACCTTTTAGAAAAACTCTGCAACCAAGGCCCTTTAGTGCCTGAACAAATTCAATTTATATAATGTACATTTTACTCACAAGAAAGCAAGATGGATATTCTGCCGTTATGGCAAAATGCCAAAAATCACAAAATATTTGAAGAATATTAACCAATGCTATTAAAAAAGACATTATTATGTGAAGGGCTCAGGGAACTTTAAAAGTGCTAAGCTAACTATATCACAATTTCCCTCAGGAAAGAATCAGAAGGAGGGCTGAGAAAAAACTACAGACCACTCAATATCCTAGGCATAAACTGTTTCAACGTTGGGATGCCACTGCAGGGCATTATTGCCAAAACTAGACACAAAAGACAGTTTTTCCCTTTGTGCCATCACTCTGCTGAATACCTAATACTCACAGTACTGTCTTAAGCCCTGTCCACACTCGCACCAGGAATGGAAAGAGGATGTAAACGGAGAAAACACTTGCCATCCGTTGGTTAACGCGATGCTTCCGTTCTGTACTACACTGCTCCGTTTTTGCTTCCTCTCTATCCGTCCAGCATCCGTCTATTGACATTTCATCCGCTCAGAAGGTTTTGAGCTGCTCAAAACTTTTGAGCGGAAATGTATCCAATGCATCCATTTCTGCATCCTCTAGGCATAACGGGGACATCCCGTTCTGCATCTATTACGCATCTGCTATATCCGCTAGGCATCCGCTGCGCATCCGCGCAACTCAAATCCGTTCCAGCGGTAAAACGGATGCAGGGAGGAAAGCGGAACGGACGCGCAGCGTTAGCACAGACGGAGAAAGGATGAAAGCGGATGCAGCTACGCATCCGCGTCATCCGCTAACGCATCCACTCTGCCATCCGCCTTCCATCCACTTCCATCCGCTAGGCTTCCGTTCCGCATCCGCCTTTCCATCCACTCTGCGTCCTCCCCCATCCGCCTCCTTTCCCGTGTTATCCGCTCTGCTTTTATGCAAATTTTTGCCCCTTTTGAGAGCGGATAAACAATGGATGGAACATTTTTCTTGTTCCGCTGTGGTCCTTTTTACAAATGTTTTGCATCCGTTGGGCAGTGTGACAGGGCTTTGTGTGGTAAGTTGTTTGACCATGTTGTATGACGTAGTAGTGGTTATCTCTTCTCATCTTCTCTACTAATCCTCTTATTTATATCATTACTATTATATTTGTATCATTACTTATTGAATACCAGTTGCTTTGGCATGTACACTGAAGAGCTTCTGCCACCAGAAACCAAATTCCTTGTTTACACTGGCCAATAAAAATTCCTATTCTATTCTATTCTATTCTATTCTATTCTATTCTATTCTATTCTATTCATCTCCATCCCTATTCTATTCTATTCTATTCCCTATTCTGTTTCTGTTTCTGTTCTGTTCCGTTCTGTTCCATTCCATTCCCTATTCTATCTGTTCTATTCTATTCTATCTATTCTATTCTATTCTATTCTATTCTTATCCCCATCCCATCTCTATTCTATTCTATTCCCCATCCCATCCCTATTCTATTCTATTCTATTCTAATCCTTATCCTATTTCTATTCCATTCCATTCCCTATTCTTATTCCCTTTCTGTTCTATTCTGTTCGGTTCCGTTCCATTCCATTCCCTATTCTATTCTATTCCATTCCCCATCCCATCCCTATTCTATTCTATTCTATTCTATTCCCCATCCTATCTATTCTATTCTATTCTGTTCTGTTCTATTCTATTCTATTCTATTCCCTATTCTGTTCTGTTCTGTTTTGTTCTGTTCCGTTCTGTTCCGTTCCGTTCCACTCCATTCCTATTCTATTCTATTCTATTCTATTCTATTCTATTCTATTCTTATCCCCATCCCATCCCATCCCCATTCTATTCTATTCTATTCTATTCCCCATTCCATCCCTATTCTATTCTATTCTATTCTATTTCTATTCTATTTCTATTCCATTCCATTCCCTATTCTATTCTATTCCATTTCCATTCCCTATTCTATTCTATTCTATTCTATTCTATTCTTATCCCCATCTCTATTCTATTCTATTCTATTCTATTCCCCATCCATCCCTATTCTATTCTATTCTATCCTATCCTATCCTATCCTATCCTATTCTATTCCATTCCATTCCCTATTCTATTCCTATTCCCTATTTCTGTATATTCTGTTGTTCTGTTCTGTTCGTTCCATTCCATTCCCTATTCTATTCTATTCCATTCCCCATCCCATCCCTATTCTATTCTATTCTATTCTATTCTGTTCCCCATCCCTATTCTATTCTGTTCTGTTCTATTCTATTCTATTCCCTATTCTGTTCTGTTCCGTTCTGTTCCGTTCCGTTCCGTTCCATTCCATTCCCTATTCTATTCTATTCTATTCTATTCTATTCCCCATTCCATCCCCATTCTATTCTATTCTATTCTATTCTATTCTATTCTATTCTCCTATTCTATTCTATTCCATTCCCATTCCCATTCCCATTCCACATTGAACTGTTTAAAGAAGCACAGCTCCCCTTAGTGGCCTATGTATATCTTTGCCCATTTTGAGGTATGTTCTTCTCTGTGGAAAAGAGACACTACTGCTCTCTCTATTCCAGAAGTGATGGATGCAGCTCACACATCACTTTAGCAGCTGGCAGAGAGATAAAAAAGAGTCCTCCTTCCCCATCCCACTGCTAGGCTCTGCTGGGTTTCCAGCACTGTCTTGGATCATGCTGAAATGTGCAATCATCCTCCCGGCCAAAAACTCAGCTGCGTTCTAAAACCATTTCTTTAATCGCCTGTTTCACACGTTTCACTTTGTTTCCATTGCTAACCAAGGCCGCAAATCCTCTTGCGGTACAAACACAGCAGAGAGCAGGCCATCTAGCCCAACCCATCTGCATCTGTCACTTTACTGGACCGGCCTGGCCTCTTGGCTCAGCTCCCAAGCAGACATTCCTGGACTGGCCCCTCTGACAGGCTGGGTCTTTGCAGAGAAATTCTCAAATTAGCTGGTGCTTTCCTAGACACCATGTTCCCAGGGGCTGGCGCTCAGCTCAGGCGGCCACAGCTGTGCAAACAGCTCCACTTGGCTCCGTTGTGCCATTTGGCTGGGGATTTGGTCAGCGCTGGGAGGGGAGCTGGAAGCAAAACTAAGCTGAAATCTCAGATGCCCCAGTGAGGTGCCGACGGGTTCAACTTCACTTGTTCCATTCGCAGCACCTGCAAACCCTGGCTCATCGCCTGTCAGGTATAGGACATAGGAAGGGATAGCTGCCAAGCAAATTTCTCTGGGATGGGTGCACTTCAAACTGGTGGGAGCAGTTAGGATGGCCTAGTGAAACATGGTCTTCCAGAGAGTATTGGGATTAAAAGTTATCCCTAAATATAATGAGCATCTTTTTTCAGATATATTGTTTATATTTGGACAACGTGTCTTACCTGGCTTCAAAATTTATAACCCTACATTAGCTAAATGGCCTGAGTTCATCAACATACTAAACTATGCACAACCAGGGGTGGGATCCTACTGGTTCGGTCCAGTTTTATAGAACCGGTAGCTCCAAAGAGCAGCGGACACCGAACTAGTTCACTGGGACGAAGATTTAGTCTGTTGTTTGGCCATCCCGCTTGCCCGGACTCTAGGCTGTCCTTTAGTAGCTTCATTTTCCTCCTTAGCTGCTTTACCTGGCATAGCTGAGTGCCATTCATCAGCTGAAGAAGGTAAATGCTTGCCGGAGCTGGTAGCACACATGTGCAAGCAGCACGCATTTGACATGCATGCACACACTCCCCAAACCAGTTGTTATGCTGGTCGGATCCCACCCGTGTACACAACTACAAACAAACCAAGATTACATGTTGTGTAAATGCAAGTTTTAGAATTTTAAGGTTGAATTTTAATGTGTTCTTAGAAATATTTTATTATATTTCTATCCCGCTTTGCTTTCAAAGTGAGGATGGCCATATTTTCCCCCCATCAAAGACTTTTTCATAGAAGGCATCTTATAACCAACCTGGTGAGCAGGCCTGAAGCAAATACAATAGCAGTCAGTGCCTCAGCCAAAAGTGAACGGGAACCTGTCCTTTTTCTTTCTCAAATTATAATGTCTTGTTTTTATTCCATCCCTTTATCTTTGACATTTGCTTCATTTCTTTCCCAAACAGCAGGCTGTGAAGAAGGAAGTCATAGGCTTTCCTGAAACAATCTTTGGCAAAGTCTGTGGAGATTTCAAGCAGAATTTTATATGGTTAAGGTGTTGGACATGGATGGAGAACCAAATTTAAGTCCCCCGATCTGCTATGTAGTTCAAGGGTCAGTCACTCTTTCTCATCACAATCTACCTCACAAATTGCTGTCTGAGGATAAAATTAGAGATTACGCCATCTTAAGCTGCCAGGAAAAAAAAACAATATAAAAATGCAACCAATCAATCAAGCAGAATTTTACATTAAAAGTAATCACAGCCCATTTTACCTCTAAAAATTCAAGTTTATATCCTTCCCATTTTATCCCCAGAACAAGTCTGTTAGGCAAATAAACCTAAAAAAATAGCAGCAATGTTCACAGAACACTCTTTGTTTATTGAATTAGCACATTTTGGGAATTTATTGAATTAATTATTTTTTGGAGTTCAGAAAATACACTGGTACTTGATGTATTCAAGTGTGTGTCAAATACACAAGGCACTAAACTTCAAAAATCTAAACCATGGTTAGTATTAATCAAACACAATGCACTTCACAAATGCAGCTGTTAGATCTTTAACTGACCTAGCATGTTGTGTGAACACAGTAAGAAATCTTAGTCCCCCATTGAACTTTATGGCTAAATGAGAGATTGCAGCCTAGGTTATCCTGTCCTGGTCCAATGGACTGACAATGCCAAATTGAAAGACCAGTTGTAAGATCTAGACTTAAGCATTATTAAGTCAATTGATTCCATTTTTCTGTTTTCAAAAATCCTTAAAAAATAAAATGCCATTATGAATAGAATTACACGACACACTAGCCCAACATAGTTATTTAGTTTGTGGCTCAATGGCTGAGTTCATACACCATGTTAAATCCTAACCTTGGATTAAAATGATACAATTGCTGCCTGCAGGTACCATTTGAGGCTCAAATAGACAAATCTCATTATGGAAACCACCAAAAAGGGATGGGGTTTCTTGTCCCAACTCATCTTGCCAGTGGTGGGATTCAAAACTTTTTACTACCGGTTCTGTGGCCGTGGCTTGGTGGGCGTGGCAGGGGAAGGATACTATAAAATCTCCAGTCAGAGGTGGTACTTGCTGGTTCTCTGGACTTCTCAAAATTTCCACTACCAGTTCTCCAGAACTGGTCAGAACCTGCTGAATACCACCTCTGCATGTTGTTAATAAAAGAAAAGCAAACACTCCAGAAAACAGGGCTATTTTGGGGGAGCTGCTGATGCCTGTTTAAGCAGAGTGAAGGTCTTAGAACTGATACTGCAAGATGTGAAGGAGAACTTGGAAGCTTTGGTTGCAACTGTTCATCCCATCTCCATTCTGATTGCATCATGGCTAAAATCCATTGGATTGATAGGAAACATGAGAGAAAAGATGTATGTTTACCTGAGCAAACCAAAAGAAACAACACACCTCTCAAACTGCTTCCCATCCTTTTTGCCCTTAGCCTGTCTTCAGCTGAGGGAGCCTGTAGCCTGCAAACATAAATAATGATTTGGTGAAAAGTCTCAGACGGGAGCTCTGGATTACTAGAGAATTTCTGAGGATTGTTTTATTTTTTCCAAAAGGTATGTATTGGCTCAAATCTTTATAACTCCAAAAAGACTTGTATAGGGCAAACATACCATAAAAATTCCATACGATTGGAATGACCTCATGTTCTTCCAGCCCCAGAAATAACTCTCTGCAGCATTCTGTATTATGATGATCTAGGCTTATCAGATGCCTTAGAGAAGAAACATGGCTTGGGGAGAATAATTTTGCTTAGGATCCTGATTTACCAGGAAAAGATCTGGAGCTGGACAAGCAGAGGCGGTATTCAGCAGGTTCTGACCAGTTCTGGAGAACCGGTAGTGGAAATTTTGAGTAGTTCGGAGAACCGGCAAATATCACCTCTGACTAGAGATTTTACAGTTATCCTTCCCCTGGCACTCCCACCAAGCCACACCCTTAGAACCGGTAGTAAAAAAAATTGAATCCCACCACTGTGGACAAGAGCAAAGAAGTTGAACTCCAGCGACGGGGCTTATTATCACACATTTCCCTCCATCTTGCCCATGGAGAGGCTGGGAAAGTAACACGAAAAATGTTAAAGGTAAACAGGCATGAGATGGATACAAGTTCATCAGTTGGTTATTTTATACATGGCATCTCAGTCCAGGCTGCAAAAAGTCCAGAAAGAAGAAATTCAAAACATTCACATAAATACCTGAATGAACTTAGGAATAAACAAAGGCTGGAAATCTTTACCATTATCTCTGGGATGGAGGTGAAGCAACTCCCATTTGCCCAAAGTTTAGCAAGCAGAGGCTCTTCTCACTGAATGAAGAGCCAGCAGAAAGAGCCTCTCCTTGCCAAAGTTTGGGCAATGGGAGTTGTCTCCCCATCCAATCCCACAGTTAGCAATGGAACAAGAGTTGCTGCTGCTAGATCATGCTGTGAGTTGTGTTTGGGTGTTAAAAAGAGAAAATCCTAAGGGGAGGAGGAGGTGGGAATGCTGCTTGCTTTGAGGATGCTGCAAGGCAATTCAATGCTACCACTCTTTGCATTTAATGGTGCAGACAATACATCCCCAGGATTTGTCTTAGGCACTTGTCCTAGGACCAGAGGTATTTACAGGGTGTGAGCAGAAAAGTCAAGATTAGTCACAACAGTGTGGCCAAAGCTTGCTTTTAAGAGTGACACTTCTTTACAATTTCAAAGCTTTTATGTGTAATAAGCATAGAAAAATGGGCAGAGCTTTGATGACACCTTGCAGACCTGCTTATCACTTTCCAAGATTCTCCAATTCACTCCATTGTTGCATGAGGAACACCTTATTCAAGTCTGTGTATACCTGTGTCCAGGTATAAGCGGCATAATGGCCGCCCCTCTTGCATATTCCATCTTCTCAACTCCATCTATACTGACTTTCTCACCTACAGTACATGAAAAGGATGGAACAACATATATTTATTTCCCCAAAATATGCAGTGGTCATTTCTAGTTGTGTTAGCCCTCTGGTGGCTGCTGCTGCTAACCTCTGCCATTCTAGCTACCTCACTATTGTACATGAGATTCCAATGTAATCAGAGAGATATCAGATGACCCAGCGACCTTTTATGATTTATATAGGAAATGTGAATTCAGGATAGTCATGCATGCTATATGACAGATTTCTTCTGTACTATGTCATGTGAGTTTATTGTTATTTGTTACTTTAGTTTATATACTCCCTCCCCACATATGAGTCAGTACATAATTAAAATGAAGCAAATATATCCCCCCCCCATACACACACCCAGGCATACTGTGACAAAATCTTTCTGAAAAATTAGAAATAATTTTGAAACCTCCTGACTCAATACATGGTGGAAAAAGTTGGGGACATCTGTCTCTTGGGAGGAGTGCTGTTCCATCAGGCCGAACATTGCTTGAATGGTGGGCCCATGCTCATGGGAACTCTCTTCGATCTTATTGGATAGGCAGGAGTAATCAGAGATAGGGGTTGTCAGAACTGTGGATTGCACTCAGAACCCACTAGCAATCAATGCAGCTCACAAAATATCACTGTTACATGGGGTATAGTGGTGTACTCACAATTACGTGTGCCATTGTCTTTTGGACTAGCTATAAATTTTAAGTGGCCTTCAAAGGCAATCCCATGCAGTAATCCAGATAAGTGACCAAAGCATGAATGACTATGATTGGGGACTTCAGCAACAGAGTGGTCAATCTCTGGAATCTACCTGACTCTGTGGTTTCTTCCCCAAACCCCCAAAAACTTTAACCTTAGACTGTCTACTATTGATCTCACCCCTTTCCTAAGAGGTCTGTAAAGGGTGTGCATAAGCGCACCAAAGTGCCTACCATCCCTGTCCTATTGTTTCTTTTTTTTTTCTTATATGTATCCATGTATTCATAAGTATGTTTTTACTTATACCTATTATCTTGTAAGCAATTGACAAGAATAAATAAATAAAAATAATTGCTTGGTTAGCCAGTCAAAGGTTGAAATATATAACTACCACAGGTATCATCAGCGTATTGATATTAAACGCATGCTGATGGATGACTTCACCAAGTGGCCTCATGTAGAATTTGAGCAGCACTGAGAAGGCAATTGAGCCCTGAAGCAAAGGCTGAGGGCTAGCATCAACATGACTGGAATTGGCTCTGGCACAAGAAGAAAAGGCAGCGTGAACTGGGCCCCCCACTTCTAACCTCCTGAGTTGGACTAGAAGGATACCAATGATACTGAAGACTGCCAAGATAAATGTATTTTTCCTATTCTGGTCCCGCATAGGTCATCAACAAGCATGGCCCCATATTATCTCAGTATTGTGTGCCCAAGCTTGAAATCTGACTGGAAGGGATCCAAATAATCCTTTCCCTGCAGGGTTCTCTGAAACTAGCCTGATATTTTCTCCACAAATTTCCCTAGAAGGGAAGATTGGAGGTAGTCAGGAATTGTCCAACACCATTGGGTCTAGTAATAGCTTCTTGCAAAGGAGGTAGGCCACTGCCTCATTAAGCTCAGGCAAAATGCACCCTCCCTCAAAGATATGTTCACCACTGTTTAGACCTAATCATATGTCCCATCCCAGAAGGTGTTAACCAAGGGATATGGATCTGAATAAGAGATGTCAGCACTCACACCTCCAACTCGCATCTCCAGACATTATGTCCACATTATCAGAATCTATTGTGTATATCAGGTTCTCCAGAGGTTTCCCAAGCACTCTATGAAATCCAGTGGGCTCCATCAGAACATGAATTGGCATCTCTGAAATGGTCCTATCTTCTTATGATGTGGAGCATGAACAAAGAATCTCAAAGAGCAATCTGCCCTGTCAACAGACAATCCCCAACTCCAGATCATATTGCCACTGCTCTGAGACAAAAAACCCCACCTAATGTGTAACCTCCACTGTTGTCAGTCCCTTGATGACTTACATTGGGTTCATGATTACCCTGATGGATATGGATTCCTAAACTGCTTCAGAGTTCAATTCTGTGCCTATGGAAGGCAGTTTGAAGTCTCCCAGTACAGTAAGTCTGAGGAATGTCACTCTGTCAACCAAGCCCTGGCTTTCAGCAGTTCAGGCAGAGAAGCCACCATGCTAATTTCCCTTCTGCAAGGCATTCCAATTTCTTCCCTACTTCACAAAGAGAATTTCATGTTCTTTGCAGAGCGGCATCTTTGAAAGTCACAATTGTCTCCATGATGCCAATAGCTACACCCAAGCCCCATCCTAGTCCTAGCTGATGAAACATTCAAACGTTGGTGAGCACATTTCTGTAGAAAGGAAGTTGACCTTGATGGAAATAGGCAGGAATTCACCGAAGGAAAAGGCGCTGAAATATTTTTAAAGTCCAGAAGTACAAGATAACATTCCAAAGTGGCTTGAGTAGACATTCCTCTTTTACTTCAGCATAAAGAGGAGATACAGAACAATCAGATATGCAAGATTGTCTTATAGCCAATCTCAATAAAAGTAGTGTTAGGTTTCAAGCAGAGTGAATTTCCTGGTCTGGTTTACTTAGTGGGATCAATGGATACTCCACCTCAGTGTCCATCCAGATCTCAGCAATACAGTCCAGGATGGCTCTGTTATTCTGCTAAGAAACTCCTCACTTCAAGCTGACCTGGGTCAAAGCAACAACAGCCTGAAAGTAAAGCCACTGAGGATCTGATGACCAGGATTTAGAACTGGAGGCTGAAAGATGGAATTGATACAAGGCACTGGGTATGCCTTCTCCCTCTGCCCATCATCACCAAGATGTTACCACCCTGCCCCTCCCTCATTAAATCAATCTGTCTGACATTACCTTTTCTCCTCCAAGTGCAAGGATGCCATTCAGTTCCCAGATGTAAACTAGCCACTCTCCAGTTAACTAGCTTGACAGAACCATCTGGCTTTTCATGGACTGAAAAGCGGTGGAATTCATTTTTTTTTTTACTACTGGTTCTGTGGGTGTGGCTTGGTATTTGTGGCTTAGCTGGTGGGCATGGCAGGAAAAGGACACTGCAAAATCTCCATTCCGACCCCAATCCAGGGGAAGGATACTGCAAAATCCCATTCCCTCCTCATCCCACCAACCTGTTTTCTAGCTCCATTATCCTGTGCAGGGCAACAAAAGGAGACCCAGCCAATCAGCTGGGACTCAGAAAGACAGAGAATAGATGGGGGTGGGGCCAGTCAGAGGTGAGATTTGTCGATTCTTCAAACTACTCAAAATTTCCGCTACCAGTTCTCTAGAACTGGTCAGAACCTGCTGAATACCACCTCTGGATTGAAAATAGTTACCTGCAACAAATGGTACCTTAGTTTAAACTCAGTGGTTAGTCATAATTCCCTTCCCTTTTTTCTTGTGTGCTTAGAAAAAAAAGAAAGGCATCCTTATTTGATCAGGATTCACCGCTACATAAAGATCAGGAAGCAGTGACTTCATTTATATATAAACATGTATGCTGCAGGGTCCTTAAATGCTGGGATTTTGGAGAAGGAGAATGCAATGAGGCTACAATTAGGAAAGGTAATTGCTATGAACAGGATAACAAACAAGTTGAAGGAAAGCAGATTTTTCAGGGAACATTTTGTGTCTCCAACAGCACGTTTCTTTCCTCGCTTATTATTTGGCGAACACTCTGCACAGCCCTTTATACATCAATACAAAGATATGAATACCTGCTTCTATTACATTTAATGGTTCATACTTTCAGATAAGCCTGCTGCAGATTGCAGCTCAAACCAGGCCCAGAAATATAGTAGCCCAGAAATCATCCAAAACTCCTCATCCCAATCTCTTATGCAGCCTGCTAGTGGATGAACAAGGACACAACCGATGGCACTATGTGACTTCAGAGGACCCTGACTACTACGGCAGAGGAGTTGGGAGGAAGCTGTACATAGGAATGGACTCCTGAAGTGTCTGGTCCTCGACAGACTTTGGATTGCCTGAGAATGCAAGGCTTGTCATCTGATGAACTGCCAGAACTGCTCTAGTTTGGGCTGATTTACTGCCGATTTGCTTGCTACCTGGTCGAGAGCCATGGGTTTGCAGGGCCAGTGTGAATGCCTTAGTGACAGCTGAGCTGGCTGAAGGCATGGGCAGAAATGTCTAGATTTATGAGCTGGGAAAGTGGGCAGCTATCCAGGCCTCTCCAGGGGCTCATGGTGCTGAGTGGAGCTTCAGGGTAGTGTATTACAAGGCTGTTTTGTTGTCCCTTCGCCAGAAAGTCCTTATGTTCTGCTCCCATGGACTGGGTGACTACTTTGCATGAAAAAAAGCCTCCTGCATGGTGAGTTCTGTCCAGGACCAGGAAGGAATTCAAACCCTCTGCAACTCAGCCAAAGTCTCTTAAGTGTCAAGAAAACAAGCACAATGTTAATTATTCATCACACAAAAAAAATCATTATTTCTTCAAAATTGTTGGCTTTTTGGAGTAGCTCTTCCTCTTTCCATTGACTGAGCGAGGTCCAACAGCCCTCAGGAAAGATTTACCAACACAATGATGAACTTATGATGCTGTAAGTTGACATATCACAAGATGAACACAGCATAAGGGATGGTATGACATTGAGAGAAGGAGACAGAAAAACACTATTTATCTGTAGCTGCCTGGAAAAGAGCTGCGGTCCTGCTGAACTGAATGGACTTGCAAATACAATCCAGTCAAATAAACTATGGTTTTACCTTCTTTTACAATTTGGTCCAAGCACTGAACCATCTAGCTTTCCAATCTTATATTGTGTGAAAAAAATTTCTGAAACATTTGGATACAGACAGCTGTTAAAAACCCTTTTCATAGAGGATGATGTCCACTGGGGCTCAGTATAAATTGTACCATTTTGAACTCTTCCTTCTTTGTGTTTTATTTGATGAGGGTAGGTAGGGGAAGAATCTCCATGTTGCTATTATGTCCCTGATAAGGTATGACGTAGCATTATCCCTGAAGATTGTACATTGGCCTCTGTGTGAGTTAATGCTTTGGGCTTCATGGCTGTGGAGATTCTCAGTCATCCAGGTCATGATTGTCCCAAAGGTGCTTTTTTCAAGAGGCAACTGGACTTTCTGTTTTTTCTTTGAAGATGTTTTGCTTCTCATCCAGAGCTGAAGAAGCTTCTTGGATGAGAAACAAAACGTCTTCAAAGAAAAATCAGAAAGTCCAGTTGCTTCCAGAAAAAAAGCACCTTTGGGGTTCTGGGCTTTCCTCCTTGAAATACAAAGCATAGTGCATGAATGAGTTATGAGAAGACACCAGAAACAGTTCTAAGGGGTTCTAACCCTTATATGTAATACATATACATGAAAACTTAGTCCTATTTCCCAGTAATGCTCCAACAATAAGGATAAGGACTTCTGTAATGATGATGATGATGATGATGTTATTCATTCAGTTGTGTCCGACTCTTGGTGATTCTATTTATATTTACATTTTTAAAACATTTTATTTGATTTGTCAATCGATTACAAGATACAGGTATAAGAATAAATATAATTCTGAATACATGAGATAGGTACTTATAAGAAAAATAAAAAAAACAATATGACAGGGACGGTAGGCACGATTGGCATGCCCCCTACAGGCCTCTTAGGAAAGGAGTGAGGTCAATAGTAGACAGTCTAAGGTTAAAGTTTTTAGAGTTTGGGGAAGAAACCACAGAGTCAGATAGAGTATTCCAAACATTGACCACTCTGTTGCTGAAGTCATATTTTCTGCAGTCAAGTTTGGTGTGGTTAACCTTAGCTCTGTATCTTTTGGTGTGCCTCTCTGGTATTGTTATGATTGAAGCTGAGTTACTCATTTGCAGGTCACATTGCAATGTATGATTTTACTACTATATTTAGATCGGACGGAGGGTGATAGTTCTAGGTTTTCCTAGGTCGAGGTTTCAGGTCTGGTTTGACATAAGGTTATTCTGCATGGGGAGAGGAGCGGAGAACTTTCTTGTGAAATATTTCTTGACTTTTTTCATATTGTTTTAATATCAAGATATGATGTGGGTTTCCAGAATGATGAGTTGAATTAAAGTACTCAGGTTAGCAATGTTTTGTTTGCTCTAGTTGTGAGTGTTTTATTACCACGAGAAGAAGCTACATAGGATTAGATTAACAATTCTTAATGCCTTTTGGCTAATAGTTACGTGGGCTCGAGCAACTTAGAATCATTAGAGCGGTACTCCAAGGTCCTTGACAAGTTTAGATCCTCCAACAAGGTCTTGACTATTAGACTTGTATTTTATTTCTGTTTTTTTGTTTCTGCAATATGTAAGACAGGAGCACTTTTATTTGTTGAGATTTGAAGTTGCATTTGATTGACCATATCTGTACATAGTCAACAAGTTTTTGAAGAGGTAGCGTATTGTCTGTGGTATTGAACAGCTTTACAGTCATCAGCGAAGAGAACGCAGTTGCTCTTAATATGAGCCATAGGGTTATTGTACCTGTCGAGATTAATGAAGAGAGTTGGTTCCCTAAAAACTGCTCTGGGCGACACCATGTTGACAGTACAGAATTTGATTAGGACGCTCCCCAATTTTACCATTTGTATGCCTGTTGCGAAGGAATGCTTCTATCAATTATGTAGGTTCCAGAGTACAATAAGTTTTCAATGTTAGTTGGTACTTTGTCAATGCCCACTAATCAAAAGGCTTTACAGAAGTCTATGTAGAATTGCGTCTATTTGCTTTTCCTCTTGATCGATGTTGTGTAGGCTCCATATTGTTTTCTGCAGTGTAAGAGTTCAGATTCAGATGTTTATTTCTGAACCAATTGATTTATTAGAGGTAGGTTGTCTTTGTCTCTAAGTGCCTTGTGATAATGATGGTTATAATTGATTCCATGACTTTACAGGTGATGCAGCATAAGGAGATTGCTCTGTAATTTTCAACTTGGCTGTGCCCAGGTCTTCATCTTGCACTACTTAATTGAGTTGTTCTATGCTCTGGCTGGTGTCAACTTTGATGGTATCCAACCACCTTGTGTTTTGGTGGCCTGATTTCCTTTTAATTCTAACTTTTCCAGACTTCAGTAAGAAGGCTCAATAATATATACTTTCCATGCAGAATCCTCCTCTTGATATTATCAAATACCTGCCTGTTACTGTTTCCAAACCAACATGTTTCTCATGCTTTGGGATTCTCAAATTCCACAAGGCACATTCTCTCCTGTAGCAGAAAAGAATTGCCCAACGAAACTCTTATATCAATAAAGGACAATATTTGTAGCTCAGAGTTGAAAGGAGGCACTGATGATGTTACCCGGTTTGGGTAATGAAACATCTACAAGAAAACAACCAAGCTCAGACAGCACCATGAACAATATAAGCCAGATGTTTCTTTTTTAAAAAAAAATTGGTCTGGTCTTTATTCTTGGAATATCACCTATAAGGACAGACAGAATTATATTTATCAAGAGAGGATGACCAGGGCATTGCATTTAGTAATGAGGTGCTTAAGGCCTAAAAGAGATTGTGCAATCAACTGGGATCCAGAGGTGGTGGCACATTGCCCTAACACCATTCCCAAGCCTTGGAGAGACTTGGAGCATTCTTGGCCCAAATCCCATCTGTATATGTCTGGTTCTTGGCCCTGCTTGGCTCCTTGGGCAGGTATGTAAGTATTCTAACCATTTCCTTTTGTACAAAAAGAAGGGGCTGGCTATAAATATCTCTTCCAGTCACAGAAACAACATTGTAGACAGATTGCGTCCATGGTAGCATCGGCCAGCACCCCACACTTGTTCCCATTCTGGCAAGCCAAATGGCTATCAATTCCACAGCAACAGCCCAAAGACACAATCCCAAGCCAGCTCTGTCCCATATTTGCAGATGATGGATTGATTCTCTCTGGCTGACACTAAACGGGCCAAGTTTGCTGATCCTGCACTCGGTGTGTGTGGGGGGAGGCAGATAAAGAGGTTGGGAGAGATAGCTTGGGTAGGATCCAAGGTACTGTTCGCACCCCAATGCATCTGTGGCCCATAATTGTTAGGATGTAGGGCTGGATCAGAATTTTATTTGTTTGAGACTTAGAACTTCATGACCTTTAATTTAAAAATTTAATTACTTCACCCACAGGCCAAAATTGGAATAGTTGTTGTTGCTTTTTTATTAAAAAAGATAATAATAAATAAATGAACCTATCCAGGCAGAAGGTTTGGAATATTTTGCTTATCAAAATTTGGGCTTGAGTTCCATATTGCAAGTATGTTGTGTTGTTCTATGAAAATTCCCACCTTGTTTTCTTTACCTCTCTCTCAAGATTTCTCATTTGTAGAAGTTTCAAGACAGGCAGATACAACATGATCCTCCCTTTACCGACAACTGGCACACATGTTTATTGTTCTGCAGTAAGCAGGGGAGAGTTTCTACAATTATAGAAAAAAACAATAGCTTACCCAAATCTACCAACTTTGGTAGAAGTGAAACAAAAATATTGAGCTGATACAAGGGAAAAATCCTGACACCCACCCCATGAAGTTTAAAATGGAAAAGGTGGCATCAGATATGTGGAGCTAGCAAGCCCCTGCATTGCTCCAGGGGACTCTCTCCATCTGCTGTGAACTTTAAATGTTTTGTTCCAAAAGTAATCTCAGGATGTTGTTGCCCTAAAAGGCTGAAGCACAGGTTGGTTCTCATGTTTACTTATTCATGGGAATTGAAGACTGGATAAGGTCCAACCTCTTTCACCTCTCGAGATCCCAGAGATTCAGTGATTGATTCTGAATCAGTTCTCCAGCTATATGCACAAGAACAGTGATGGCTGCCCTTTTGGGCACCAAGTTCCCAAAATGCAACACACGTGTTCCTTGCCCCCCCCCCCCCCCCCCCCCACACNCCCCCCCCCCCCCCCCACTTTGCAGCTTCCTTAAAGGTATTAAAGTAATGCATGGAGCCCTTGACTTGTAGCTATAGTATTCATTTAATGACCATTTGAAATGACAATGGTTCTGAAAAAGATGACTTATAAGTCCTCTCACTTAAAATTGTCTCAGAGCCCTTGTGTTCATGTGACCAAACTGTGGGTGCTTGGCAACCTGCATGTATTTACAAAGTTTGCAGCATCCTGGAATCACTCGATCACCAGCTAGAACTTTCTCAGGTGGCTTTCAACAAACAAAGTCCATGCAGGAAGATGGATTTGCTTAACAACCAGGTGTTTCACTTAACAATCATAATGATTCACTTAATAACTGGGTGGTTTATTTAACAATCATGCTGACTTGCTTAACAACTGCAGCAAAAAAGATTGTAAAATTGGGTGTGACTCACTTAACAATTATCTTATGAAGCAATGTAAGTTTTTTTTAGGGATATGGGATATGGCTTTGTTTGCAAATTAAGTTGACATCACAAGATGAAACAGCATAAAGGATGGTGTAGCATGGGAGAAGAAGACAGCAAATGCTATCTCTTTATTGAGTTATATTGAGGTATATTTGCAAAACATACTACACCATAAGAAAACAAATCAACATTAAAACTGTCTGGAATAGAATAGAATAGAATAGAATAGAATAGAATAGAATAGAATAGAATAGAATAGAATAGAATAAGAGTTGGAGGGGACCTTGGAGGTTTTCTAGTCAAACCCTCTGTTCAGGCAGGCAACTCAATACAATTTCAGACAAATGGTTATTCAATCTCTTCTTAAAAACTTCCAGTGTTGGAGCATAGAGACTTCTCCTTACCTATCCCTCATATCTGTGTGTTCAGTATTTTATTTCTGCTGACATATTGCTATGATTGTCTTGAGAGACCAACCATAGTTTGTCATATGGTATTTCAGACTCTTCTGTGAAAAGGACAGAGCTTCAAGGGAAAATTAGTTTTGGAGTAGAAGCTCGTGCTGCTATGAGAGTGCATATTTTGACATATTTTAGAATAAAGACAAGCCAAACTGCCATTTTATACTTTCAAAGGTAAATAAGAAAACACTCTAACCAGGGGTGGAATACGAAAGGGTTAACTACTGGTTTGGGATTTACCAGCTTCCCTGCCACTGGTGTCATTAGCACTCATTAGCAGGCTGCATAGATCTGCTTCAGGAGAACAGCTCTTTGCACAAGGAGGATTAGCATAAATGGAAGAGATTCACTTACTGATGAGAAGAGCTGGGAGGAAGTATCATTGTCTATTATTATTCTCTTAACCTTTTCTCTCATCAATTTTAAATTCAAAATCTAGAAGCAGTTTTGAATTCAAGGAAATGTATCAGATCACAAGCCTGGCTGAATCATGCCTCGCTTTCCAAATCAGAATCTGGTTCAGTTGTACACCATTTGCTTCAGTGTTCCCCAAACTCATTGGGTGATATAAAGCAGCGAGTTTCGGATCACTCAGGCATTGGATCAAGCCACATGTTGCAATTATGCCAGTCTTGCTGTGGATGAGAAGTGTGGTGGGGATGGGAAATTCCTTTCAAGCCCACAGAGGTTAGTCCTTCTGATTAGCTTACTCAGTGTGAAACCAAATCTGAGTCTTTCCTTCAGGGATCAGACATCTACACAACTCAGTTTCTTGTGCTAGGCTCACCTGAACGGGATCCCATTTCCAAAAACAGGTAATCGTTGACTTACAAACCTTTATTTAGTGACTATTTGCAATTACAACAATACAAAAAAAAAAAAAAAGAGCTAGGGTTTTGGTGCCACTGAAGTTGATGTTATGACCTGTGGCTTTCATGGGTTGAACTAGTGAGGAGGTATGTTCCAGCTCTTTTACTGCATTTTTGTGTTCATCCAGGCGGGTACTTATTTTTCTATTGGTCTGTACCAATAAAAAAGTACCCGCCTGGATGAACACAAAAATGCAGTAAAAAAGCTGGAACACATCTCCTCACTAGTCCAATACATGAAAGCCACAGATCACAACATCAACTTCAATGGCACTAAAACCCAAGCCACTATAGAAAACCCCAGCCACAGAATCATCAGAGACCACAGCAGATTGAAAAGACCTGAAGCATGAATAGAACGGAGAGATCCCAGACTGTCAATCATTTGGAAGCCTGCACTCTCAAATAGAAAGATTCCACACCACAACAGACCAGGCGAACACCTGGGCACAAACAGACTCCTTGATTACTCCAGCTCAGACCACGCCGCCAGGCACCCAGATGAAAACCTAGCTTCCCTAAATAGATGATAGCCATCCTTGACATGAAGCCGGTAAGCTGCACTGAAAAGCTCCAGTGCAGGAGCAAGAGGTTGCACCAGGCAGCAAGCAAAGCCACAAAACAGACAGAAGAAACCAGAAACACGAAGTCAAACAAACTCCCGAAGACCAATAAAACAACCAAGACTCCCAACAATCAAGGATGTAGAAAAAACCATCCTGGGACAACAGTAGGCTAGCCTTCAAATTTAAAACTAAAGCCTGAGCCACATACAAACTCAATACAGAGCTGATGATGCAGGATGAGAATTCTGCTGAAACGTTGCTACAACTTAAAAGCGACATACACAATGACGTGGGATAATACCCGAAGGAAGCTGAACTGCATTCATGTAAGTACCCGTGAAAACTTAAAAAAACATACACACACACACACACACACATTTCTTTGAAAGAAGAGGGAAAAAAAAGAAAGTGACCCAAAACAAAGAGAATGAGAAAGAGTGAGGGATTTGGAAACCTTTGAAGTGATGCTGTATTTACACTGCTAACAGAATAAAAAAAAATCCATAAGAAAGAGAGAAAAGGAGACAACAATAACTAACCTGGGGAAATCCTAGGGCCTAGGCCTTGCGTAAAAATTTCAGTAGTGCCCTGTTGCACCAGACCCCCTAGCTCATGTATTCTAATTCAGCAGTCTGTTCTCACAATGGTCAACCCATTTCACAAGGAAGCTTTTTGTTTCCCAGCAGATGGCATTTAGAGACTTCAAGCCATTCATTCTTAGGACTTCCATGAATTGGTCCAATCATTTTTTGAAGCCAGAACCACATTTTAATATCTCCATCTGGGACAGCAGGAGCAAAGATGGAGAACAAGAACTGTTAGCACTGTGGCATCTCTATCTGAAAAAGTGAGATTATTCTGTAGCAGACAAGATTTTGAATAGAGTGCCTCTGTTTAGCTGTTCCTGCCAAAAACTGAGCAGTGACATCCTTTATACCATTCTCCATGGATTTGTATAATCTCATCTTAAGTAGCCATCATCACTTCTGCAGCACATTTCTTTTTATTTAATGTTCTTTTCTGGAAGTGCCTCATAAGGACAAGTTCCCTCCTATTGCCTGCTCCTTTCCAAATTGACCTCCACGAGGGTATTTTTGACTTTCGACGCAGAGGCTGATGCAGCAGTTCTATGGTGCTAATGGTATCCGAGTAAGTCAAAAAAGTCAAGATGTTGCCACAATCTTGCTCCTTGCCAGTCTCTAAAAAAAGGCCAGAGCTTAGATTATATGCTTGTGGGCACCATCTTGCTTTTTTTAATCCACTCTCTGGAGTTATTCTTGAATGGCACCAAAATCTGAGTAGGCCTGAATGCTTTGCTGAAATGTAACTAGCGCATGGGGTTACACTGAGTGATCCCCAGAAGCAAAGGCCACTCCTCCTGGACCCAAGTTTCATGCCTTTGGTATGGCTTGCTTCTTCCACAGCACCCAGAACCCCTCTTCCGTAGCTCCTCCATAGGCTGTAGGGTCTCTGAGCCTTCCAGTCCCCAACATCTCTTCACTCTCTTCTCAGCCTGGCCCAGCTCTGTGGGCAAAGGCCCAGCTTGGCACGCTGCCTCGTCTTTCCACAGAAGCAGGCAGCAGCTGCCATTTCTATGGTTATTGAGTGCGACCCCTCATTGTGCAGAGGAAATGGCTGCTCCTCACGCCCAAAGAGGTTGTAGCAGGGAGCTGCTGGGGGTGGCCTTGGCCAGTGTCCATTGCTGGAAACAAGCCCCCTTTTAAAAAAAAAAAACTTCAGCCATTGGCTTGAGGAACAAATGAGGCCCCTGGTGCTACTCCTGGCAGGGTTGAGATGTGCTAATGAAAGGCAGCTGACATCTCCTGCCCTCAAAGCTGCTTAGGAAGCGAAATGGCTTTGTGTCAGCACAAGCTGTGCCACACACCTGGTTCAGTACACACACACACACAAACACACACACAAACCATGATGAAATTGGGAAGCCTGGCATCTTGGCTACTGGCCCAGGCCCAAATATCGCTAGTATGGCTGCTACCAAAGCTAGGCCAAGGTCCTGTACAGAATGCAGAATATGGCTCGGAGTTCATTTTCTGGAGCTGCTTCATTGATCAGGTGAAAGGGCAGAAAGTCAAGCCGCTCAAACTGCCTTCTTCAATTTGGTGCCCTCCAGAAGTGTCTACTACAGCTAGAGATGCAGAATCTAGTCAAGAATCTGGGGAGTGGAGATCTCACTGTCCTTGACAGAGTTCTGGCACTGAAGCATACAGTATATACAAAATCCTTAAATAAATGTAGTCCTGGGACCACAATGGACATCTTCCCTTTGAAGCAAGGGAACATTAAGATGTCTTGTTCTGTATCCCAGTATTTGCTGAAGTTTAGCAGGTTAACAGGGCCTTCTCAGGGGTGGCCCCTTTGCATTCGAACAAACACACTTCTGGAGATAGAGATGTCCAATTGGCCCGTTCCCTATTTGTTTTTGACCATCTAGTGAAAACATTGCTTCCATACATACAGTATTTATCATTAGCAATAAGTGAAGGATGGCCCAAGTTTTGTTCTAGCTCTGAAACAACTTTTCCAATTAATAGCACTCAATGTATGGCTGTCCTTGCTGGTGATTTAGAAGCTGCCACTAATATAAAATACAGTGGCTAAACCATGATGGGGCAATACCTATTTTGAAATTAATTCATTGCCATTAGCTTCCAGAACAAATTCATAGTGCACTTTCCAGTTAAGCACAAGGATACATTAGGCAACCAAATTTATCAAAATCTGCCTATTTACAGATCTCTCCTCCTCCCAAGGTATACAGAGTATGAAGCAGTTACTATGAGATCCATTTATGGAAAAAAAAATTGGTAGAGATGGCTGCTGGCATTTTGAAAAGTAGCCAAAATAACATATTTCCAGCAGTACATTGTTAGATTAATTTACCTAAATGCACCCTTAAAGTTTTATGTTTATTATTAATGATATTTTAATTATTTGCATTCGGTATTCCTGTCTCTTTCTTCTTTTATCCTTTGGGCTGATATCAGCTTGGTGCTACCAAATCAATCAATATTGTAAAATATAAAAAAAGTAAAAAAGAATAAATACATAAACAAATGTAACCTCTCTTCTCTGCTAGTATCTTGTTCTGTATGCCATTTGGTGGCGACCTGAATAAAAAGTTGATGTGTTATGTGTCATGCTGAATAATGCCCTCTCTGTAGAATGCCACATCCCAATAATGCCTTTTATGAATTTGCCCTTTTATGGTAGCCTTACCAAACATTTCTCTTTCAACAGATTTTTATCCTGATTTCTACTCTATTTTCAAATATTTTATGATTTGTAAACCACTTTGGAATTCGTTATAGTGAGAAACACTGTTTAAATACACACAGAAGTAAGTATGTACATATATAAGGATCATCCTATTCCATTCCAGGATAAACAGTGTTAGTGTACAAAAACAATTGCATACTTTGGCCCCAAAATGAGAGAGAAGCAGGAAATAAATAGAGGGAAATTTAAATCTAGTTTACAGAAACAGTATTCAGTAAATCTCACTGTAGCTTTTGATCTTTGCAAAGCATTCTTATGTTCATCATATATTGGCTGTCCTATACAATTCTTATTATTTCCTGTTTTTCAAGATTTTATCAACTCCATCTAATTACAATCCTCTCAGTCTTCCTTCACTCTATTTCAATTTCCATTCATTTATCAAGTTGATTAAAGCATTTCAATATTTTTATTTCATATGGGTCTCTCTTATTTGTGTTCAATCTACATTCATGCAGCATCTCTTCATTCTTGAGCCTATCACTTCTTGTTATATTATGTCTCTCCTTAATTACTCCTTGTTCCCTGCATTCAATGTATTTTTGTGCTTCTCCTGCCATACTTGACTCTCACATCTACATAACAAGAAGGAGCATGCATAAACCCGTGTTTTGCTTCTTTCAACAAACATTCAATAAACCATAATGATTCTTCTTGCTAGTGCAATGTATTGATGGCTAATGATGGCCTTGCCATTCAACTGAGATGGGTTTTGCATGGAGTCACCCATCTTTCCAATGAGCACAAAGAATTCACTCATCCAAAATGCTGGTGAATTGTTCTGCCAAAGCTCTTCTGTCTTCCACTCTTCACCTGCGATAGAGGAAGAGAATGAGAATACCATGCTCTCCTGATTTTCTCCTTAGAGTGGTATGATCTGTGATCTTATGTTACTTGAAAGACCAAGACTGCAGCAATCATCTGGCTTGTTCTTGGAGCAGAATTTTGGAAGCAAATGGTTGGAAAAGATTCTACCCAGCTGACTTGGGCGCCAGTATTAGAGTTAGGGTGAAATTCTAATGCCATTTTCAAGACAAGTCATACATTCTGATCTCTTGGCTCCTGGTCAGAAAAAGCTAAGGGAGGAGAACAGAAATAATTTATGAGAGCACAAGGGCAGAGGTGAGAGACAAATGTCAGCTCAGGACACTGTTGAGCTGATGTTCCTCAGCAGATAGCCACTTCAGTAAATGGCAAAGTTCTCCACATGCCTGCAACTTGTCTTCTCTTGGGAGGATAGGGAACTGAATTTCTTTAGTCTTGAGAAGACCAAATGGGAGTATAAAAGCATGTCAAACATCTGAAAGAATTGTCACCCTGATGCAAGTCAAAATCTGTTTTCTATCATTCCAGAATGCAAAACATGGAGTAATAGTTTGCTTCTTGTGGGAAAGCAGATTCTGATTGAAGATTAGGAAAAACTTCTTCATCGTAAGAGCAGTTCAAGAATGGAACAAGTTACCAAGAGAGGTGATGAGTTCTTCATTTGTTCAAATGTTGGGCAGTCATCTGCAATTTAGATTCTTGCACAGACTAGAGTTGGACTGAACGGTCTCAATGGCCCATCCAACTTTATGGTTCTATGACTTCCTGCCACTAACAAGGCAGAAAGTGTTTTCAGATGTATTTTGGGTATAAAGTCTATCTTGGGTGTAAATAAAATAAAAATACTTGCTGAGTAGGAGAATAATATGGTCCGTGAGCATTTATCTGGGAAACTAGTTCTGAGAACCCTATCCCCTGTAACCAACTTGTCTGGGGGGACCTCAGTCTGCCCATGAGTTTTTCTTAATTTTGAAAAAAAAAAAAAAGCACCATCCTTTTCTGGATCCCAGCTATGTTGTTTTTTTGCCAATTAGTTAGAATAATGTCTTTGAAATAGTATGAGAAAGTCAGGAAAGTAGGTATTTGAGTACCAGAGAAAATTCTGCTTTCTACTTAGAGATGCTAAGAAGAGCCCCAAGACTGGGAAGGACCACAAGTTGATCTTGCCTTGCATCTGGTTTTCATCAATGACTAGCCAGATGTATCAGACAAAATTACACGTGAATGCAGCAACTGATGTTGAGTGTGACACTGCTCCTGAATGATATTCAGTTTAGGTATCAGGGTCATCATGAATTATTTTCCTTGTTCCTCCATGAAATAAGGAACTAAGCAACAAATAATATGTAGCAAGAAAAGCATAGAAACAAATATTCTGTAGTTAGTCAAACGGCATGCAGACTTTGGGAAGAATTTATAGTATGATTTACTTTATAACAAACAACTGTTCAATATACATACATATATTTTGAGTTTAGACAGCACATTTGCTAGGGTCAAATTGATGTACAGATGGAATTGTGATTCAGATCACGTCAATTCCCCTGACACCTTACCTCACCTTCAGATCTACTCTGATTTCTCAGATTCTCTATTCTTCAGGTGCTGGATTCAACCTAACTGGAATTGTTCCAATCTTTAGAGTAAATCCCTGGGGTGGCTCTTAATGGGGATTTAATGGGATTTCAATGATTAATGTCTCCTCAATTGGATTTTACAGGGGAACCAGCTGATATTTCTTTTACTTGGAATTCTCTTGTATTCATATGTACCATCTACTTTGCCTTTTTCCATCTCCCAGGCTTTTTTTTTTTTTTTTGGTAATAGGGTAAAGATTCAAAAGCTGCATGGTTTGTTGTGCTCAGAGCCATCTATCTGGATGATTGCCTGCTTCCCTACAATTTGGCTTGTTGCAAGAATTCCTGGAGAGCATAGTCTACCTGATTCTTGGCACTGAGTCTGGTTAGGAGACCTTCCCCCCTCCCATCCCCACTGCCTTTCCTTCTACTGCTTTGCCAAGAGACTTCTTTGGGTTTCAGCCTTCCTGTTCTGTCGACGCCGGAGCCATCACCCAAGTCTTTTGGCTTGTCATAACATTTCCCTCCCCGGGTTGGACTGCTTGGAGCTTAAGGCCTGTTGATGCAGCACAGACTGTCTCGCCTTGCTGGGTGGCTCTCCCCCTCCCCAAACATAATCTCCTGCCATCAAAATAATCTCAGAGATTTTGCTTAGAAATGGCTGTTGTTTTAGTGAAGGCTGTGCATGTATGGTATTTGAAAGGATAAGGGTCACCTGCATTTTCATTTTCAGAAGCACAAATCTGTTGGATTAGACCCAAAGGCAATGTAGCTAAGCATTGGATGGCCAAGAATTCCATTAACAGAGGGATACAATCAAGATCAAGTGAGGTACTAATACCATTCTATAAAGCCTTAGTAAGACCACACCTAGAGTACTGCATCCAGTTTTGGTCACCACACAATAAAAAAGATGCTGAGGCTCTAGAAAAAGTACAGAGAAGAGTAACCAGGATGATTAAGGGACTAGAGACTAAAACATATGAAGAATGGTTACAGGAACTGGGCATGGCTAGTTTAGTGAAGAGAAGGACCAGGGGAGATGTGATAGCAGTCTTCCAATATTTGAGGGGCTGCCACAGAGAGGAAAGAATCAAGCTGTTTTCCAAAGCACCTGAAGGCCGGACAAGGAATAATGGATGGAAACTGAACAAGGAGAGATTCAACCTCGAAATAAGGATAATTTTTCTAACAGCGACAGCAATGAGCCAATGGAACAGCTTGCCTTCAGAAGTTGTGGGAGCTTCATCACTGGAGGCTTTCAAGAAGACACTAGACTGCCATCTGTCAGAAATGGTGTAAGGTCTCCTGCTTGGGCAGGGGGTTGGACAAGATAACTTACAAGGTCCCTGTTAATCTGTTAAAAAAGCAGCTAGCTGGGGATGCATATATACTACTCACCTTCTCTGTAGCAGTTAGAAATATAGATGATCTGTAAACATGAAGATTCCATTGAATTTTTCCATAAAATCTAAAGCAGATTTTAGATGCTTCTCTGATATGATGCCAATAGCCATGCTGATTTAGAATTACGGGAATTAAAGATCTCAGCATCTCAACGGGGCATTGAGTTGAAAAAGGTTGGTCCAAGACCTTTGGTCTCACACATTTCTTCAACTAGCAAGTTACATAAGATCCTTTTGCATGGAATACATTTCTTATCACCTAGAAAAGAAAATATTGCTAGGGCATTGCACAAGTGATAAATTACTTGCTCCCATGTTCTAAATAATGTAATAATCATTAATATCCTGCTACTTTTATCTGGTGTTTTCTGAAGTAAAAAAGTCTGCAAAGGTTTTGTTGTTGTAGTGTAATCATTCAAAATCATCTTTCCCAATCTCACATTCCAGATGTGTGGCATCATAATTTTCACCTTTCAGGAACAAACATCATGAGAGTTTAATGGGCAGGGGAAGGAGAGGTCAGTCAAATCATCACTCCCTTGTTGGGTATTGTTCCTTTCTTCCCTCCAATTAGATAAATTCTTTGAGAAAGGTCATCAGTGGCTTGGCAGTTTGGTCTCATTAATTTACTGATAACACCCAGCTTTATATCACTCTCCTAGGCTATGTGGTGATGTCCCTGAAATCCTGCCCCAATACCTGGAGGTTATGAAGGTCTGGGAAAGAACAGGCTTACATTGAACCCTAGCAAGGCATAGTTACAGCATGTGCATCAGACTTCTCTGTCTGCTCCAATTGCGTCTTTTGATGAAGTGACACTTCTCTCAAAGGAGCATGGCAAGCCCATGACCTGAAGGTCCTTTTGGATCTGTGGCTTCTGCTAAAACAGTAGGTAGGTACCCTTGCCCATCTTCATGTATGTAACTGATGTACCAGTTACATACCTAACTGGGGCAGGAGGATCTTACATCAGTGACTCACATTCTCATCATCATCTCTATGGACTACTGAAACTCACTTTACATGGAATGTCTTTCAAAACACCACTGAGAAGCTACAATTGGTTCAGAGCATGGCAGCATGATTTCTAATTTGTGTCAGAGGTGGTATTCAGCCAGTTCTGACAGGTTCTAGAGAACTGGTAGTGGAAATTTTGAGTAGTTTGGAGAATTGGTCAATACCAGCTCTCGTTGGCCCTGCCCCCATCTATTTGCTTCCTCCTGAGTCCCAGCTGATCAGCTGGGTCTTCTTTTGTTGCCCTGCACAGGAGAACAGAGCTGGAAAGCAGGTTAGTGGGGTGGAGAGGGAATGGGGATTTTACAGTATCCTTCCCCTGCCATACCCACCAAGCCACACCCACAGAACTGGGAGTAAAAAAATGTGAATACCACCACTGATTAGAGTTCAATGATGGAAACATCTTACACTAGTGCTGTGGGTCCTATAATTGGTTACCAATAGCCTTCTGTGTGCAATTTAAAGTATTGATGCTAATATACAGAACCTCTATGATCTGATGCCAAGTTTTCTATAAGACCATATTTTCCCATTGGAAATGATTGTCCAGTTTGATCAACACAGGGAAAAAGTGATTTCCGATTATAAGTGAAGGTTGGGCAAGGCTCAATACTGCTGCTTTTTGTATGGCTAGCCCAATCTTTCAGAATGGCCTCTCGATAGTCTTCTGGTTGGCTCTACCCTCCCTATTTAAAAGTGGAATTCCAGTGGAGGGTATTTGGACTTTGATTCTATTTTGGTGCCTTTAAATTGATTTGGGGATTTTAAAAAATGTGTGTATTGTTATTGCATAATGTTCATTATGTGTTTTATTTTGAAAGCCTAGATTCCCTTGGTATTACAATGTTTCATAAATGTGATTAACAGGTTAATGAATAAAGCTGGAATTCAATATAGCAAAATGAAGTTAATTTTTCTCCATTTGCAAAATTAGAGGTTGGGGGCCACTTTTGGAAAAACTCTGAAGAAAATAACGAAGAATCTGGGGATAAGCACTAGCAGCTATCCTCTGCCCTAGATAATTTAATTGTCAATTCCCTTTTCTTATTCCATGACTGTGTGTATGGTTTTTGTTTTGTTTTTTCCCCTTTGGAGATAATGCAACACAACTTGCCCACTTTATTTCTAATGGAATTGGACTTTTGATTTATATTTATTATGATTTAGATCACTCTCCAATCCTATCCCAATCTTTCTTATGAGTTTGCTTTTTTTAGGTTTTTACTCCCAGAGTTGTGCAATGTTTTCAGCCATTCCTCTTCTTTTTCCTCCTCCAAAAAGGAATGGAAAACAAGGAAGGAGGCCAGCAGCAATAATCAATTGTGGCCTGGAGGAATTATTTTGTCTGCCGCAGGAGGGGAACTTTGCACTTAGTGCTGTCATTTTATTGCTATTTATAATCCCTCGTTGCACCAGCTTGGAAATTTTGAGAATTTGACCCCATCCAAAGTCCCTGGGAGAGCAGTTTAGGACACTTTTCTCAATGTACCACAAAGCACTGCTGTCTACATGCGGGTAAGAGATGATGCTGATGAATAACAGAATAACAGAGTTGGAAGGGACTTTGAAGGTCTTCTAGTCCAGCCCTCTGCTCAGGCAGGAAACCCTATATCATTTCAGACAAATGACTGTCCAATCTCTTCTTCAGAACTTCCAGTGTTGGAGCATTTGCAACTTCTGGAGGCAAGTTGTTCCATTGGTTAATTGTTCTGTCAGGAAATTTCTCCTTAGTTCTAGGTTGCTTCTCTCCTTGATCAGTTTCCACTTGTCCTGCTTCTTGTCCTGCCCTCAGGTGCTTTGGAGAAGAGCTTGACTCCCTCTTCTTTGTGGCAGCCCCTGAGATATTGGAAGACTGCTATCATGTCTCCCCTCCTCCTTCCTTTCGTTGGACTAGACATACTTAATTCCAGCAGCTGTTCTTTATATGTTTTAATCTCCAGTCCCCTAACCATCTTTGTTGATGATGATTTCAGTGAATAGAAGGGGTTCAAAGAGGCTCTTGCATGCTATGATCATTTGGCAGGACATTGAGAGATTTGTTTTCTTGGCTGTAGCCTTTTGCTGCCTGCCAGTTTTTAGAGATGGACACATATAGATACTTGGGAGCAGAGTGATATTTTGCTGGTGCCACTTTTCTCTTCTGGATACAACGTGATGGGGGATAGTTGTTATCACCAGAGCTCTGGAATCTCCTACCTTCACTTTTCGTCATTTGGAGATGGATTGCGAGTAAAATGCCAAGAAGTTTTTAAGGATGGTATTTAGGAGTCATGAAGTCCAAAATTGCCTCATTGTTTGCTTTCTATGCCTGTTCTGCCTGCATTATTAGACAATTAGTTTGTATTTGCAATAAGCCCAACCCAAACCCTAGCCAATCTTAAAATCCTCTGTTTTCACACAGAGATAGATTTGGGGCCTGATGGTTTTTGTGTCTTTACAGCTGGGAAAGAAAGCCTTTGCTTTGTCCTCAAATGTGAGGTGAAACTTGACACCAGTTACAATTCAGATTGATAAATGCATTCTGTCTGAAACACCAGCTGAATCACAAAACATATGGCTGTAACACTCAGCTTAAATTTTGCATTTGCTCATTTATTTCCTGCCTCCTGCTTTTTGTAACAGTCTGATGAAGATTCTTGAAAACTTGAAAACTCATACTTTAGGGCAAATGAAATTAGATTAATTGTGCTTTTTGGATTAATTGTGCTCCCCTTCCCCTTCTGGTAGACCAAGATAGCTATCCATTGTTTTTATGATCGAATTAAGTTGTCAAGAATTGTGCTACGCTGAGAACATTGTTGAGTACCTAGTTTTCACAAATGGGTGCCTTTCTGATTTACTGGAACCACAACCTGATAATTCCAGAATTTCCCAAATATTACACTGTAGAAGAAAAGGAAGAGAAGACAGGTTGAAGAGGCTTCTCTAGAAAGCAAAATAATGTAATGAGATACAATTCTCAATTTCCTCAAGGAGGCAAAACAAAAACAAAAAAACCCTTCACTTTTACATATGTGGTTGAAATACAAAATTGTACACATTCCATTATACTTTATTTTCCAGTGATAGGTGTCCTTGTTTCTTAACACTTTGTTCTTAGGAGATGCTTTCTTATATCTTACAGGAAAGTAATGAAATGTTATGTCAGTTGAAAAGTTAGTTCTGAGAGCACCAAGGACAAATAATGCAACTCTGAGCTACGTACAGTATATTCTTCACTGCTGAACCCTTATGCATTCTGTGTGTGTGTGTGTGTGTGTGTGTGTGTGTGTATGAGAGAGAGAGAGAGAGAGGGAGAGAGAGAAGGAGGGAGGTGGGAGGGAGAATATTTAGGACAGGTCCATTGTATGCCGACACATTGAATTCTATAGAAGGGAAAGAATAATTTTTAATACAAGAAGAAGAAGAGGAGGAAGAGAAGTAATGTTAGAAGGAACTAATGTTATTTAGTTTCATCTGTAAAAAGTTGGAGGAGATACAACATTATTCAGGAAGTCACAGATCAGACGTGAAACATATGGAAATGAATGTTCCAATATCAAAACCGGTGTCAAACTTGAATTGTCCCCTCATATCACACAACACCATTTATTTCTCAGGCACTTGAAGCTTGTTTCCTGAGCAAGCCTCACACGCTTCCCCTCTCAGTAAAGCTCAGACAGTAAAGCCAGAGGCAAATTCAACAGTGAGTGAAGCCATGTTTGCATAGATTCTTTTCAAATGTGTAATTGAAAGCTAAAGATGGGGGTGGAGGAGAAAACTGATGGCTTCAGAATAAAGGCTGTGGCTACAAAGACGGAGAAAGGCACGTTCATGGCACAGCAGCCCTTTTCCCTATTGGCCACTCAGAAAGCAGATTGGAAGGCAGCCCTAGGACAGTGTCTGCCTGGCTTTCAGTTGACTGGCTATCCCTTAGAGAAGAGAGAAAGCCAATTTCTTTGGAGATATTAGAAAGGGCTGTACCTGTGCCAAGGGAAGTGGGATGCCTGGGAACAATGCTTTATCTTGTTGCATTTAGGAAATTGGGGAGGGGGGTCTTGAGTAGGTTAGAAGGCAATTGCAGATAGAGATGGGCTGCACAGAAGTTGATCTCAGCAAATGAACTAGTCCAATTCTTTTGGGAAAAAAGTGTTTTTGTGCTGAATGGAGACTTAATTCAAGCTCTCTCACCTAATTTCCTCTCTGGAGGCAATCCAAGCTTTGGAAAGCTAGAGAAAGAGAATTTCCCTTGGTCTCCTTTAGGTAACAATTCGATCCTCTGAACATCATACATACTGACTCCCAGGCTCTCAGTTTGACTTTGCTGGGAAAATGGTACTTCATGCCTATATTGTAGAATGCGACTTTTCTCCTGATAATTCAGCAGAGTTCTCCTCAAGCATTAAAGCCTTCATACCATGAGGAAGAAGTAATCTGGTCACCTGCCACTGTTCCCATGTGGAGAGAATCTAAAGTGAGGTAAATAAATATATTTGGCTTTGGTGGAAAATGCTAAAAAAGAAAAGAGATTTGATATCGCAGTGTTCACATATCTGAAGACATATCATGATCCAAAAGTATGGGACATGGAATAAGATGCAAGCAACTAAATCCATGTGTGTAGGGTTCAAGCCAATTGCTTTATTATATTCTGCTTATTATGCGTGGTGGCCAGAGGAGGGCTGTGCATAATGTAACAACCCGTTCACCTAGTGCAGAACTGAAAATGTGTGTGCACATGCGCCCATCCTCTTTGCATAGGTACCTGAAATATCACATAGGTACTTGAAATATCAGGATTGAAATGTTCCTGTTGAACATTGACATTCAGAATTGATAAACATTTCAGGTACCTATACTTGCAGCAGAAAACTTTCCTTTTGCCTCTGAGTATTTTAATAGTTGAACATTTCTTTGGCTTCCTTCTTGCCATATCACAAGTATCAGTGCCTTTTATGTTTGCTCTTTCCCTGCAGCTCATTCAATGCATTCCATCACAGGATTCATCTTCCATTATCATGTTGGCATTTTTCTAGTTGTAAACTCCTCAGATGTGAAATTAGTCATTTCACATCAGAGGAGCATTAGATTTATTGCAGAAAAAATAAGTCATAGAAGAAATGAAGTAGATGTAACTAATAAATGCAATTCCTAGTCAGTGCTTGGATACAATCCACAGAAATGATAGAATGATCTCAACTGAAGACCAAGGCAAGACAATCAACATTATGATGATCCAAGTCTATGCTGTAACTACAGATGCTATCAGACTCTTGACCTCTGTCTAAAACAGAAAAGTAATTCTTTTTCCGAGCTTGTCGCTCACAAAGTATCTGTAGCAAGATTTATTAAGGAGAAAGGGATAGGATTACAAAAATGCTAGCAAGTAATCTATTTCTCACTATAAGCAGTTTATTCCTAAGATATATTAGGGTGGAATCTTATCATTTTTTTAAACTATTTTTGGCAGGTTTTCACTGATAATAAAGTGTCTCTCAGGTAGCAGTTTATCAAACCATCTCCTGAATCCTTTCAGTCTGTGAACCTTTGCAGTCTGGAAAAAAGAGGCAGATGTTGAACGGTTTTATGGTGAGTTGAAATGCTATGTCAACATAACACACACACACACAAAGATATACTAATTATAGAGTCTGGAAAGTTGGAAGTAAAAAAGTGTCTTGAGTAGTAGAAAAATTTGGCCCTGATGTACAAAATGAAGTAGGAAACAGACTAATAATTCTGCAAAGAAAATTCAATACTTATAACTTGTATCTTCTTCCAACAACCTAAAAGACAACACTACACATAGATATCACTAGATAGACTGATATCAGAGGGAGAATTGACTATGCAGGCAAGCTCTATTAAGTCAGCAAAATCAAAAACCAATTGAGGCTCAGAATATGAACTGTACCTTCCAAAACTATAACTTAAACTAAAGAAAGCAAATAAAATAATCAGATCAGTATCATGCAACCTCAACAATATTACATAGTATAATGTATGGTAAAGGTGAAGACTATATTTAATTTATTCGATTTGATAGTTTTTCTAAACTGAATGCAGTGACATTATCAAAGATGAAGCAGACAAAAATAGCCTAAAAGGTAAAAAGCAAACTAAGCTAGAATTGACAGTTTACGATACTGACATGTTGAAAATAGATAAAGAAAGAAGGAAAGCAAGAAAACCAGAGGCGGATGAATATTGACCCAGATAAATGCTGAGCTCCAGAGAAGGAGCAAGGAATTCTCTCGAAATAAGCGATTGGAGATAACACTTGGCTCAGAGTTTAATTTCAAACATTACTAATATAAGGCGAAATTCTGAAAATAGGAAGAATAAAAGACAAAAATGCAGCAACTGAAATGGGAGGAAACTGGCTCATCTGCACAGACTGACAACAGCGAGGGGTCACAGAAGAATGGCACAAATCTTTGTGTGGCATCAGACTCCTGGTGCAAATACTATAACCCCCATATAAGGCACTCAGTCATAATGGCTTACACTGAGCAAAGTGACAATGACACTGATGATTGTGTTTCACTGGCCCAAGGAAAGATTTAGTTCGATTTTCCCCATGCAAAAGGGTCACCCCAGGAAAAGGGTGTCAAAAGAGGAAGTCAAGATAGCATCAGCAATAGCTCTCTTGAAGCACAGCCTTTGTTTTACACTCTGCACTTGCCTCATATGTAAAAAACAACAACAGGGCTTCAACCCAAAGGTGCTTTTTTTCAAGAGACAGCTGGACTTTCTGGTTTTTCTTTTAAGATGTTTCACTTCTCAACCAGGAAGCTTCTTCAGGTCTGACTGAATGGTGGGGATTGGAAGGATTTATACTTCTTGAAGACAGCCGGTCATTTGCATTCTTTTAGAGAGTAGTTAAGGTTTATCTGTGTCATCAGGGTTACCTGAGTGATGCAAATGGGTGTGGACCCTTCTTGCAACTGTTGAAAAGACTGTGTTGTAGATTGGAGATAGATGATCCAGTTCTACAGAGGAATTATTGAGTCTATCATCTATCATCTATAACTGTCTGTTTTGGTTCTGTAACCCAACAGGACAGACACAGGCTTCAGAGGATAATTAGGACTGCAGAAAAAATAATTACTACCCACATGCCTTCAATCGAAGACCTGTACACTGCTCGAGTCAAAAAGAGGGCTGTGAAAATATTTACAGACCCCTCACATTCTGGACATAAACTGTTTCAACTCTTTCCCTCAAAACAACTCCATAGAGCACTGCACACCAGAACAACTAGACACAAGGACAGTTTTCCCCCGAACATCATCACTCTGCTAAACAAATAATTCCCTCAACACTGTCCAACTATTACAAAGTCTGCACTACTATTACTGTTAATCTNTTGTATCTTTACGGTCTATACTGACTGTTTCTTAGTGGGATTTGATTGCTTATTGTACCCTAGGACTATGATAAAGTGTTGTACCTGATGATTCTTGACTCTTGACGAATGTATCTTTTCTTTTATGTACATTGAGAGCATTTGCACCAAGACAAATTCCTTGTGTGTCCAATCACACTTGGCCGATAAAAGAATTCTATTCTTTTCTCTTCTGTTCTTGGGGAAAATGCTAAGGCTTGGATTGTGCTTTCTAGCACAGCATGACTGAGTCAGGGGAGGAGAGACATCAAACCGTAAGGTCATCTATCTGAGGCTTAAACCAGTGCTGGACAGAGCTCTAAGACTGAAATCCTAATCATGTCTGGGAGATTCCTGAACTGGTGCTAAAGAAAAAAATCTGCTCACTTTGGTTGCAGTAAGAGAACAGAGATCTGGTAATCAGGAGACTGTCAAAAAAGAGACTATTCTTCCTGGTTATGTGTTTCTGGCAAGGGAACAATGATAATTCCATCATCTTTGCTGCTTTTGGCTTTCTTGAATTGTCACCTTTGACCATGACCATATATGGTACTACATCTGGATGAAGGGAAGTGGGGTGCCACAAGGTTCCATCTTAGACCTGGTACTCTTCAATAGCTTCCTAAATGATGAGGGAATAGGAGGAGAACTTACCAAATTTGCATATGATACTAAACTGGAAGAAATAGCTAACACCCGAGAAGACAGGCACAAGACCCAGATGGATCTTGACAGACTTAAACACTGGGCTGTATCTCAACAGAATGAAATTCAGTGTAGAGAAAAGTAAAGTCCTACACTGTAAAGTCCTACAGAAAAACCAAAAGTACACATATAGACTGGGTGAAACCAGGCTTAATCGCAGTAACTGGGAGAGGGATCTTGGAGTCTTAAATTAAATATGAGCCAGCCGTGTGCAGCAGCAGTCAAAAAAGCCAATGCAATCCTAAATTGTATTAACAGAGGGATACAATCAAGATCAAGGGAAGTACTAATACCACTCTATAAAGCCTTAGTAAGACCACACCTAGAATACTGTATCAAGTTTTGATCACCAGACTATAAAAAAAAATGTTAAGACTCTAGAAAGAGTGCAGAGAAGAGGACTGGAGGCTGAAACATACGATGAACGGTTGCAGGAACTGGGCATGGCTACTCCAGGGAAGAGAAGGACCAGGGGAGACAGGAGAGCATCTTCCAATACTTGAGGGGCTGTCAAGAGAGAGGAGGAAGGGGGTCAAGCTATTCTCCAAAGCACCCAAAGGTCAAACAAAGAACAATGGATGGAAACTGAACAAGGAGAGATTCAACCTGGAAATAAGGAGGAATTTTCTGACAGAGCAATCAACCCCTAGAACAGAAGTTGCCCTTGGAAGTTGTGGGAGTTTCATCACTGGAAACCTTCAAGAGGAGACAGGACTGCCATCTGTCAGAAAAAGTATAGGGTCTCCTGCTTGGGCAGAGGGTTGGACTAGATGACCTCCAAGATCCCTTCCAACTCTCTTAATCTGTATCTAATCTGTATCTGACCGAACAGGTAGTTTCTCAACTTATCATTTGTTTAAGCAACCATTCAAAGTTATAATAGCGTGGGAAAAGTGCCTTATTTATTTATTTACTTGTAAGATGCTTTTATAAGTTGCCAAGTGCCCGGATTGTGATCTTGTGTCGATGGGGGACACTGTGTGTTGTAAGTGTGAGATCCTAAGGCCTAAGTGTGACATCCTAAGGCCTGTCAGATCAAATAACTTGCCACCCATTGCTTATGGCCGGTCCTCACACTAATGACAGACGCTGTCTCTGTGGCTAACATGATCCCAATCCAGCCACCTGGCGACCGGCAGTATATACAATAGTTATAGCATCCTAGGATCACATGATCACTGTTGGCTTCCAGCCAGTGATGGAGGAAGACTGATTCAGTGAGTATGGCCGAAAGGTCATAAAATCAATCACGTTCAGATGTTGACTCACTTAATGACCATATCATTTCTTGCCAGTGTGGTCGTAAGTCGAGGACTACCTGTATTTTTTTAAAAATGGTCAAGCCTGGACTTGCTTTCTTCTTTCATAGCCCCTTTTGTTGTGTCGTATCTGCTTTTAAAGCTGGGAGTGAGGATGTTACCATATTTTGCAGACTAAGCCTGGGCTTTCTGTTGGGCAGAATGAAGGGGAAAAAAAGAAAAGAAAAGAAAAAGCAAGCTTTAAATAAATAGTAATGTAGGAAGTTAACACCCACCTCTCTCTTAGAAAATTGAAATAGCTAGGAAATATTAAAAAGGGAGAATATTTCCTCTAAAAAGAGTAGAAACTCAGAAGCAAAAGCTCACCCCAGAAGCAGAATCTCACCCCCACCTTTGTTAATGGATGGGCCATTAAGGCCTGGGGCAGAATACTTTACATCACAAAGATCTCCAGGTAAAACTATAGCAATTGCTCAAAAGCTCTTTCAGTGCATCATCATCCAGCAAGGCTCAACCAAGCCTGGGACTCAGGACAACCGACAGAGTTGCCCCTGCATGATCCCAAGGGAGTCTGACAACCAGTCAGAATACAAGCTCCAATTCAAATCCCAACAAAGGTTATAAAACCCAGGCACTCTGGGCACCTCAGCCCTTTCTTGATCTCTTCCTTCACCTTGAAGCATGTGATCATCCTTCCTTTTCACTCTGGAGCTCCAGGCCATGAGGTCTTGTCCATTAAACAGCCTCTACATTTCCAGTGTCTTTTTCCCCACTTGGAACTGAACCCAGAAGGATATTTCTTCCAACAATAATAAGGTTCAGATACTTTGGCAAGTGAATGTTAACAAAGATTTACTAGGAAGAGAGATTCCAGGAGATATTTAAGTTCCAAGGTGTGCAGAGTTTGAAAAATAAAATCAACAACAGTTTGAATTGGGCTCAGAAGCAAATAAGAGTTGTGGCATGTTATTGTTATATCGTGATTGTGTAATGTTGAAATTTACAGCCACAAATCAATGGGGAGAATTCTCTGTCTCCCCAAAACGTAGGACAGTTAGTTGGAGGTGGTTTCCCCAATGCAAGTTAATGGAAGAAGTACAATTCTTGGTCTTTGGTGTTCTCAGAGTTTGTGGTTCTCTTGCAAACGTTTCATTACCCAAATTAGGTACCATCATCAACTCTGATGGTGTTACTGAGTTGGGTAATGAAACACCTGCAAGAAAACCACCAAGAGTGGTTTAGAGAGCATCAAGGACCCCCTCAATTCAACCCTGAATTACAAAAATTCTCCTTTATGGATGGAAACTAATCAAGGAGAGAAGCAACCTGGAATTGAGGAGAAACTTCCTAACAGGGAGGACAATGAACTAGTAGAGCAGCTTTGCCTCCGTTGTGGGTCCCAGTGCCGTTGTAACTTCGAATGGTCAGTGTACTCTGCTAAGTGGAAAACTACCTGTATTCCAGAGTAAGGAGGTTTTTTGTCCCTCTGAAATGATTTATTTGTGGAACTCTTGTTTGTTCAATTGCATATTGTCCAGCCTGTTCTTGGCCCGTGAGCTGAGCATGTCCCAGCGAGGTCACCTTTCTAGGGCAGCCTAGTTGAACCCAATGCCTTCCAGATTAATGGGATTAGAGCTCCTGGGATTATAAATTGTGTTTAGCCCTTCTGGAGAGCCTCAAACCAGACAAGGCTCTTCTGAGGCAACTGGATTGTTATGAATTCCATAATCCACTGCAGTCTTGTGTCTTTTGTGTTCTGTTCAATAGGGTTTACCCTCAGGTTAAAAATGCATGTGTATTGGACAAGTGTTTTGGACACGGTTCATACGCCACACTAAACTATCAAATGGTACATGTGAAAGGGACGTAAGTCTTCTTTTCGATCAGATGCAAGCTGGCAGTTACGATGCCGTTGTTGATCTGACAAGATCCATTTTGGGGTGCATTAACGGAAGTTCATGTTCTGACCCAGCTTTAGCAGAAGCAAGAAAAAGACTCCTTGTCATGAAAAACTCTTTGAAGGACCCTTGTGAATTAATGGCATTCATCCCCCAAAAAGTCCAGGCAAGAGTCCTTCAAAGAGTTAATGGCAGCAACAAACCTTATTAGTTCCTTGTGATAATTGCAAGGCTGTGAGCTCCCAGCCAAAAGGCTGCAAATTAAGTTCTGGCAAGCAGTCTCTGTGGCATGAAACACAATGAGCAAAATCTTCAGAAAGACGAACTCTTGTCTCCCATGACAATCACTCCCTTTTCCTTCTATTTATTCCCCAGCCAGGGAGGGACCATTCAAAGTCCATGTAGGCTTTGCTTCCTGAGTCGACTCCTTGTTCTCCGTTGTTCTCCTCTCCTAACAGCTCTGTGCATACGCGCTTCTGGAACAGGCCCCAGCTGTTCTTCCTCCTCAATCATAGCAGCCTCCAGAGGAAGCTGGGAAATATTAGACGGTCCTGGCTTTATCTCTGCATCTGATGCAGAGCATCCATCAGAACCTTCCCTAGGCTCCAGAACTAGCCCAAGTTCCTACCCAACCTCTTCATTGTCCAAGTCTACCACCAGCTCCTCTGGCAGCTAGTGGACCACAATAGGTCAGAACTCAGGAAGTCCTAGTCCCCTCTAACCTGTTCAGATCCTGTTTGGAGTCATGTGTCCTATCCTGACAGAGGACATCAAGAAGGACAGTGATCAACACGTTCAGAAGAAGGGAGGGCTACTAAAATGGTGGAGAGGTTAGAAATCAAATTCTCTAAGGGATAAAAGAACTGGGAATGTTTAGGTTAAAAACGACAAAAGAGGGACTGTTGATATGAATTCAAATATCTGAAGGATTGTCATGAAGGATAAGGAGTAGGACCCATTCTGTAGTACCACAGAGGGCTGGAGCAGACTCAGTGGGTGTTGTGGTTCACCAGCAGCAGGTGCAGACGGCTGAGGTCTCGGAGAGCAAAGAGAAGAGGGACCTGCGTGTGATGCAGGGATGGGACCAGGACCATCAGGGAGTGGAGTGCTGCCTTCGGAGCTTATGGAGGCTGGCAGCAGTGAGGAAGAGGTCCCCGAGGAGCCTGTGCCCAGTGCACGTGCACACAGGGCTGCTCAAAGGAAAGGGTAGCTGCAGCAGCACGGGCGACTCAGGAGTAAGACTGCAAGGTAATGGCCCCTCCCTTAAGAGATAAAAGCCAGCTGAGCAACCGGAGTTCTTTGTAGGAAGCAAAGAAGTTTTTGCATTCAAGCCTTGTGGACATCCAGAATATCTTGGTTGGTGTTTGGAGACTCTTTGTGTTTGAAATATTTCTTAGTAACTTTATCTGGTGTTCTTGGCAGC
>BHFT01036707.1:0-14573 GCA_004320025.1 Laticauda laticaudata | reverse complement strand
GGACGGATGCTGGAGGGATAGAGTGTATGAAACACGTATGCAATGAGTACACAACGGATGCATAGCGTTTTCCAATGTTTTTTAACATTTTACATTCTCTTTGCATCCGTTGGTGCAGTGGGACAGGGGCTTAACACTTCAGCCTGCAGCTTATTTAAATCACTTGTCTCTGCATCCATTGGTAGGGATTTTCTGATATTTTTCAGTACTTTGGCAGATTTGCTTCTATGACTCCCAGGACAATGAGATGAAAATGTGTTGCATTGTTTGTGTTAGATATGATTTTTCACATTCTGACATGTTTTTTAAAAAAACACCAAGTTTCCTTTTAGAACAAACATTCCAGAGATAAACATGGAATCATGAAGGAAGAAAGCTTCTGAGCAGATTACAAATTATATAGAAGGGACAGAAGCCAAAAATGAACCAGAAGGGAACACAGGAGAGAACAGATGGAGGCTAACTTTTCTCCTGCAGCATATAATACAGCTTTAGAACTTGACCCATATCTTGTGCTTTTTAATTTATGAGCAGCAACAAGGTAAACCAGTCAACATAAATCATTCATCTTGGCTAAGAGGGAAGAGTATAAGATGAGTGAAATCAGAATTCAGCCCATTATTCCATACACAGAGTAATATCTACAGAGGTATTATAAAGGATAGCTCTACTTTGTAGGGGCAGCATTTATGGTGTGTTTGGCCTCTTATATAGAAGGGGCCAGCAACCTTATCAGTTAATTGGCACCATTGGTCAATTTATCTGATGTGAGAGAATCAAAAATTAATTTTGTCCTCCAGGAGAAATCTTGTGACAACTTATTAGGATTAGTTATCCTATGCAGTGATAACGTTTTAGTTTAAAACATGATTTAATTTTGGGGTGGTCATTCAAGAATGTTTGGGCATTTGTGGATTTCATGTTGTTGAACTCAATCAGGAGGAATCTGATAGGATCTTTTCTGTGCACAGCACATGTTATTAAAAGTGATAAGATCACAAAAGCTTATGCCTTTTAATGAAAAGGAAAGGTGCTACCAGGCTTCTGACTTTTTGCCCCCATGGATTAACATAGCTCTCTTCTACAATATTGCTGTATTCTGGACTTAAAACTATCTCAACAGTCAACTCTTGTTCCTACGATGTAGGTGGACTGATTAGGACAAGCTGTGTTAGAGGCTGAAATGGTATGTCTACCATTGGAAATTGGAAATACGTCCTCTGAAATCTATCAGATTAGCTTTATCAAGTAAATCTTAAATCCAGTCAAGCTATAAAGTTTAAAGTGTAAATAAAGAGGTTTGCATGCATCAAGCTATGTATAAAGCTGCATTTATTAAATGGGAATGTGTCAGTCTGTTTTATACATTTCTGTCACACATGAGTGTTAATGAAGGAGAGAAAGTGGAAGATAAACTGATTTTACATTCTTGCATGACCATTTTTATCCTGCAGAAAGAAAAAGCCTTAGCATGTGGTAACCTTTGAAATGAAGGTTCCTTTAAGAAACACAGTTAGCAAAGAAAGTAGAAAAGAGATGTAGAGATGAAAGATGACAAGTATATTTAGTTGTGATAAAAGATGGATTCTGAGTCTGAGAGAATGAGCTGGTACTTAGGCTTCTTGACTAAGTCTGTCAGGCCCCTGATATCAGTTGCAATGAATTCAGAGAATCATTCTGTATAATTACATCCCCAGGTAACAGCCCTGAGTCACTTCAGCCCTGCTCATCTATTTTACACAGACACATACAGAGACATGTGCATGTGTGTGCACACACACACACATTGTTTTTTCATGTCATCTTTTGGAGCGGACAATCAGATTCAGGATCTCAAATCTACCATTGCCCCAGCCCAAAGAGTGAGGGCTAAAGGTAAAGTGATAACAAGGCCAGAGAGGGCTATGGCTTCCCATGCAGCTCAGCTCATGGTTTGCTGAATAAGCCACAATGGCCAAGTTCAGACAACAAATTAAACCATGATATAGGTTATAGACTACAATTACTAGACTTAGATTAGTGTAGCTCAGCAGAATGTGTGAACTTCCTCAAGACTTTACTTTTTGGTCAACCTCCATCCGCTAGGACTGGGCCTGTGTGTATTAATATTTGATAAGGTATATGATCAGTCTTACACAGATTGCCTCTTCTGACCTGAGTGAAACCAAGGACACTAACCTGGCACAAAAATTTCATTTTATTTTTCATGCTTTTATCAGCCAGTGGATGATCATTTATGAAGACATCCACTAAGCTTTACTTAACTGCTTGTTCAAGGTCTCCAGTAGAAATTGGCCTGCAAAGAGTATTACATTTTCCACTTAGATTTTTTTCATTATCTGGATACCCCAGAGCAATTACATTCTCCATCAAAGTAGATGAAATGTCCCAGTGTTAATATACAGAATTCTTTTCTTCTAAGATCAACTAATTACAGACCCAGGGTTTCTGAACATCTCCAGTGTAATTCACCCAGCATGAGGGGAAACTTCTGAAAATGAAGGTTATTATTCTGTAGTTTTGAAAAGCTTGCCTAAGGTACACAGCCTAATTGAGATTAGCAGGAACAAAAGAAGGGTCAATTCCAAGCAATGAGGACAACTGGTTCCCCTCTTGTTCCCCACATGCTCCAAGACTAAGCTATTTCAGAGCCACTGTATGAAAGCTACTACCAAATCCTTGGTTGCTGCTGCTTCAAATTCCAGACTAGAGGGGGGAAATTAAGGGAAGGTAAATGCTAGAATATCAAATAAATTTGCAATGATACTGGACAGCTTCTTATATTTACTTATCACGACCACCATCATGTCCCGTCCTTCACAAATAAATTCTGCTGTTAAAAAAGAAGACTAAGAGATGAAGCACTAGTTTGTAGCTTTCCATAAATGCTGTTCTCTAGTAATGCTGGACAAAATTCTAGTAATTTCCTCTGTAATCCTGCCACTGACCATTCTGGATGGAAGTATTGGGGAAACACAGTTTACATCATGCTTGTTCCATTCTAATGTTCTCTGTGTTTCAATGTGCAAACTCCTTGGCCTCATTTTCCCTGATACCACATTTCTCCCATTACCTTACCTGTCATTCATCAGTGATGCTTTTCTCTCTCTCTACAAAACAGGAGTGAACTTTTCATCCATTTTATAAGGTAGGATTTGAGTAAATGCAGATTGTTTTGTTTTTCCTCAATTGTCAGATTCTTTTTATGAGGCTATTAGTAGGACAAGATCTGGGCTGCAAAAACCTAAATGACCAATAGATGGCAGTAAAGAGTACCTTTTAGCCTTTGCTTTGTTTTACTTTTTTGATTGATTATGTGCCATCAAATCATTATCAACTCTAAGTGATCACATGGATAGATTTTTCTCCATGACAATCTGGTCCTAACCTGGTCCTTCAAATCTTCCAGCTGTGCACTCCACGCCACAGCAACTAAGTCCATCCAACTTGCTGCTGGTCATCTTTTTCTTCTTAGGTTCATTACACTTTTCTAAATAAATTTGTCCTTCTAACCATTATTTGCAAGCTGCAACCAACAGTTAAACTAAATTAAATTTTCGAATCTCATATTGTGCGTATATAGGATGCAGCTAACTTCAAGGAAGGTGGAACTGAAAACCAGTAAGTATAAACAGAATTGCTTGGAGGTTGCCTTTATATCAAATGTTTTTTCTCGTGTCTTCTAACTTAGTGATCTCAGCATGACAGAAAGCCAGTCCAGGAATGCTGCCCAGCTGTCCAATAAGTTCACATGACTAGTACGTCTGGGTGGATATGTGTCAGCCTTTAATGCAAGTTCTGTTTTCTTTCTATCTGTGTCTAGGTATGTAATTTGCTAGAGAGTGAAGCAGCTAAAAATCTTTTCAAAAGGATTGTTGGTCAAGTTGCAGTTGGGGTGGAGATGGGGTGGAGATGTTAAGCCAGGAATACAGTTAGGCAAGGCTAAGTTGCTCAACAGCCACACCACAGCTAAATATGATGTGCTTTCCTCATAATCTAATGTCACTAAACTAGACCTTAATCAGACAATCTTTGTTGACGATGCCATACCGCTAGCCACCAAACAGCTGATTGATGGGCCAGCTGTAGTGACTCTGGTCTCAACTGATTCACAAAATTCCAGAAAATGTAACAATTTGCTATCATGAGCCAGTACAAGCTTAGAAAATCAAGAATGAATGGATAAAAGATGCCAACCACATAAGTAGCAAAGGCAATTATAATAAAGATGGCTAAGCAGGAAAAGAAAGCTAATTTACAATTATGAGTTTAGATGAACTAATGTATATTTTGCTGCTATTTCTCTGAGGCCTCCTAGTTTGGAGGTCACAGACTTTTTCATCATCCTGTTTATTGTCTATAGTGTAATTTTATTATAATAAAGCTATTTTAAAATAGGAGATAACTTGAGGCCCTTATGGAAGCTAAGATACAATATAAAGCAAGTCTCGTAGTCACTCTTCTAACTAGTTTGTAAGAAAGGTTTATTTCTGGTTTTTAGTGATTTAATCAGTGAATATTTAGTCTTTATACTGATTGAGAAGGCAGTTAGGTTTTTTTTTCTTCCCTCATTTTTTTGAAAGTCTTCCTTAATGGAACTGACTGCCATATTTTAGAAATGAGAGTTGGCACTGGGGAAAGTAATTACAAAGAAAAATGGTGCAAGGCAAGCAGTACTTCTAATTCAGGCCTTCATTTAAACAACATATTTTTTCAGTTTGTTATGTAGCCAAACTTCATTGCTGTTGTAAATGTTCAAAAAGCAGGTTATGACTGTGATAAACCTGTCCTCATAACAGTTCTGTCGGACAGCTAGTCCTCAAGGTTAAGGAGGCAGCTCTTTAGTAGACTGCTAGGCATTGCTGGAAATAGGACTGAGAGTATTGGAGACAGTCAAGGTCACGAGAGCACTGTTCTCAACCTCAGCCATTTTAAGATGTGTAGACTTCAACTCCCAGAATTCCTCAACCAGCATATCTACTTGAAGTCCACACATTTTAAAATGGCTGAGGTTGAGAAACATTATATAGAGTAACACTTTATATGTTCTCATATTTCCACACCAATGCATAAAGTAAGGGAAACAAACCTAAATCTCAATACAGGATGAAAAATATGATGTCCTAATAATCCCTCAAACTTGGTGTAATGAGATATACAAATAGTTATGGAAGGCTACAAGGCAGTGGTGGGATTCAAATAATGTAACAACTGGTTCTCTGCCTAATGATTTCTTCCAACAACCAGTTCACTAAACTGCTCAGAAAGTTAACAACCAGTTCTTCCAAAGTGGTGCAAACTGGCTGAATCCCACCACTGCTACAAGGTATTCAAAAGCATAACCTCTACAGAAAGGCAGTGAATATAGAATTTTACCATAAAAGAACATATAGATTTGAAAGCTGAAATATTCCTGTTAGGGATGGTACCTGAATGTTATAGCAAAGAAAAGGTATATTTAATTATTCGTGTGTTGATTGCAGCTGGAATTGTATTTGCTCAGAATTGGAAAAGTGAAAAATTTTCATCAGCGGGAAAGGTGATTGAGATAATATTAGAATGTGCAGAGATGAATAGATTAACATTGGCAATCAAAGAAAAAGAAGAAACCTAATATTACATAGTATTGGATCTATTTTATCAAAGGTTGGAAAATAAAATAAGTTAAAATTGAATAGATGAATATATAGATTGCTATAAAGATAATAGATGTAAGAAATAATGGCTTATAAAGAAAATGTGATTATTGTTATATTAGTAAGAAAAAATATTAATTATAATTGTTAGCACAAGATATATGTACCCAGCCGACACACAGTTTAAATGAAAGATGGATTTATTGTAAACATAAAATAAAAAACTTATTTTAAAAAAACCATAAAAGAACATATGCCTGCCCAGAGGTTCATGGATCATGGCATGGAAATCCTATTGAGGGTGGCTAAGAATAAAAGGAGAGAGAAACAGATGCACTATTGTTATGGGAGTTTAATTATCTGGACAGAAAATAGAAATGGATGCATTTTTGTCAGTTGACAAAACTTTCATAAAATGACAACACAATGGCAGTAGGAAATTTCCATTAACATGGACACTTGCTAAATATCTGCTAAGACTCAGAAGTCCTAGAAAGAAGTCCTATCTTTTTTCCTATTTCACCAGCTATCAAGGTCTCTTGGTGCTTTTAATAAGATAAAACCATGTAAAAACATAGAATTTTTTTTTAAAATAAAACATTTAAAATTAAACCCTTATTCAAAGAGTTGCGCTTTCAATTTTAGTAGCGTAAACCTGCGTCAAAGAGTTTTATGATAGCTCTTAGCTGTCGTAATAACTGATAATTTAATTAGAACATGGAAGTATATTTGCTTGAAACATCAAAAAGCATATATGCTGCCATTTGGGACTTTAGTTAAGATAAACTTTATTCCATCTTAGTATGTGGTACTCAAGGGAGAGAACCTTACTCATCCTAATTACCACATTTTGGTTATTCCAACTTCTCGTAATACTTATGTCCAACATAACTTGCCCAATAGTTGTTCCAAAGAAATGTGTTCCTCCACCCACCCACTCCTCCAGTCTGAAATGTTAAATTTCACTCAAAGTAGGCAGAGAGGTTAGTAAAGTGGTAGCTTCTACAGCAGGGTCTTCAAACTTGACAGCTTTAAGACTTGTAGACTTCAAGTCTCAGAATTCCTCCACCAGTCATGTTAGTTCAGGAATTCTGGGAGTTGAAGTCCACAAGTCTTATACTTGCCAAGTTTGAAGACCCTTGTTCTACAGAGCTAGCCTGATACATACTTTAATTGCATGAGCATTCTTATCCTGATGTAAATAAAACCACAGTAGCAATTACACCAACTTTCCTGATAGAACACAACTCTCAGCTTATAAAACTAATCCACTTCATTATCCCCAATCTACATTACACATTCTTCTCTCATTTTAACAGCACTTTTTTCTTCTTTAACATCAGTGAGGTTACTACCAGGAGGATTTTCTATCCACACACATTTACACATTTCTAGTTTTGGTTTGGTTTTGTTCCCAATAACTAAACAACACTTTTGTTTTCCCACAGCTTTAACAAGAAAGGCAAGTCTTGGAATTGTTGCTTTTCACAACTGTTGTATCACAGCTAAGTCTCAAAATAACTTGAGTCATAACCATTCCCTAACATGTTAGTTTATCTTTTTCTCTTTTTTTTCTATCTTGGAGCTCATCCACACAGGCATATTAATGTGTTTTCCTCTTGTGCCTATTCCCCTACACTCTACCTTTTATGTGTCTCAAAACCAAGGCTAGTAAAATTGCTATCCTGAGATGACAGAGTAAATAGCAGCTGGTTGTGCTGTTGAATGTGACAGTGGTCCTGGACAGCAAGTCATGTAGGCTTACCAGGAATCAAAAAAAAGTAAAGCAGTAGTGATCTAAGCCAGTGGTATCCAATCTTGGGAACGTTAAGACTTGTGGACTTCAACTCCCAGAATTCCCCAATTGGTCATGCTGGCTGAGGAATTCTGGGAGCTGGAAGTGTACAAGTCTTAAAGTCGCCAAAGTTGGACAACCATTTTAAGCATTTTTTTCATCTTTGAACAGCTTTCCTTCCTGAGAAGTAGGTGCTGTGCCTTTTTTTGCCCACAGCTTCCTTCTTCTCTCATGATTTTAAACTGAGTCACAGACTAGACAGGTGGGCTCACTACCCTTCATCATCTGGTCTTATAACCTCCCCTTTCTCTTCAATCGTTCTGGAGGTTCTTCTTGGTCACCTCTCTACCTTCATCAACAGAGAGCAACTCTTTCTGGGAGAGGCAGGATTGGTTAAAGCTGTCTCGGTACCGCACAAGTGATGGATGTAGATTGTTTCTTTTCCCCTGCAAAATAATCCAGCAAGATCATTGGCAGGTTTACTGGCAGATCCAAAAATGTGTCTACTCCCTATCTGAGATAGTAGAGCACATAGAACAAACACTCAAAAAGGACTCCCCAGAAATCCATTAGTCATTTTTCCTGTGATCAAAACCATAGTAATAATTAATCTTATTAAAGGCCCTCATTTGGTCTTTCATAATTATAATTTTTTCAATTTGTGACTATTGATATAATTGTGAGGTTTTAAGAGGTTCTAATTGAAATTACATATTTTGAATGGAATCAATGGGCAAAAGGTCAATATGGATTGAACATGTTAGATGGGAGGGAGCTTATCTCAGAGGCAGTACAGCCTTATCAATAACTAGGGCTGATGACTTGGAGTTTCCCAAAGTATCTTTTTGACAGAAAAATATGATAAAAGATGAAGGTGGATACTCTGTATTATTGGAACATTTCCCTTGCATTATTGCTGTTGTTTGATGTATTACCTCCCCAAAATGTCTAACGAAAAAGATTTTGCAATAGAATATACAGAAAAAAAAATTTTTAGATGCTACAGGATATTTATAATCACCTCTTATTCCTTCCCTGAGAAGAGTCTAAACAGTTTATCAAATGTTCTTCCATTAGGATATTTTCTAAAATATTAGCCAAGGCCTGATCATTTGCATTCAGAGTATCTTTGTCTAATATTAAAATTACAGCCTTGGCTGGCATAACTAAATGATAAAAAGGAAGAATAAGGGTCTTTTGTTATTAAAGCACTCACTTTGGCATTCAAATTTGGCGTGCAAATATTATGTATTTTATAGAAATGTTCATTTATTCACATAAACTACTAAGCTTGTATTCAAAGACCTATAAAGGGAATAGGAAATGGCCTTGAAGGGTAGAAGTTTTAAAAAAAAAATTACCAAGGCAATGATCAGATAACTTCTGGAGTTGGGATTATGATCCTATCTTATTTGCATGTGCTACAACCCTCCTTCTGCCCTAATGTAAGCTGTATCCTGTGTATCTGAACCCCAGGGCTTATCAGCGTAAGAAAAACCAGGCTGCCAATCATCGCTAGAGGATGCCTATCAAAGCCACCAATTAAATTGGACACAGATGTCAGTGACAGTTTTCAATAACTCCTAACTAGATTTGGATTTGTAAGGGTGACCCTGAGATATCAAGCTCTGCATTTCTTTCCCAGCCATGTCAGGTGGAAAAAGTACTTGCTGGCTCATAAAATATCACCAGGTAAAATTACCATTTGACAGAGTCCTTGTGTTCTCTCACAGTGGCTGATGAAAGTTATAGATTTCCTTTCCTTTGCATATGATTGCTCCCCTGAGGAACTTTATAGGAAAAAGAAAAAAAGGGTCTATCTGAATTGGCTTCTCTGCCCATGGATGGCAATAAGAAGGAATTTTCTTCTGGCCTTTGAATAAGCAGACCATTTTCATGCTTGGTAATGTCAGAGACCAGCTAGCTGCTAAAGGTAAAGGTTGCCCTCACACATAAAGGTAAAGGTTGCCCTCATTTCTGGCTCTAGGGGACGGTGCTCATCTCCGTTACAAAGCTGAAGAGCCAGCACTGTTGGAAGACATCTCTCCGTAATCATGTGGCTGGCCTGACTAAACACCAAAGGTACATGAAATGCTGTTACCTTCCCACTAAAGTGGTCCCTATTTTTCTACCTGCATTTTTACATGCTTTATGAACTGCTAGGTTGGCAGAAGCTGGGACAAGTAATGTGAGCTCACTCCGTTTTGCAGCGGTAGGCATTCGAACTGCCAAACTGCCGATCTTTCTGATCGACAAGCTCAGCGTCTTAGCCACTGAGCCACCATGTCCCTTTTAGATAGCCGCTAGTCATTGGCAAATATGTCATATATTAGTAAAATAAGATATCTCTCCAAGCTGTCAGTTGCAAGTTCACATAATTAGTATTATGCTTGGCAATCGATAAAGCCTAGAAATATTAATACAGCTAGTCCTCAACTTACAACAGTTCATCTGGTGACCTTTCAAAGTTTCAACATTGCTGGGAAAAGTGACCATTTTTGGCACTTACCATTGCAGTATCCCCATGGTGCCGTGATGAAAATTCAGGTGCTTGGCAACTGACTCATATTAATATGAAATGATGGTTACATAGTGTCCCGAGATCACGTGATCACTCAATGGGGAAGCCACATTCACTTAACAATAAGTGTTATTAACTTAATTGTGACTCACTTAACAACTGTGGCAAAAAAGTTTGTAAAATGAGGCAAAACTTACTTAACAAATGTCTCACTTAACATCAAGAATTTGGGGCTAAACTGTGATTGTAAATGAAGAACTACCTGTAATGAACAAACGAGTTAATCAAAGAAATATAAAATATGAACAGAAAAGATTAAAGGGAAAATACACATTTAAAATTATTGAAGGAACTATAAATCTATGCACATGAACACCCAATAAAGTATGAGATGAAGGGGGGGAAACTGAATATTTACTTAATTTTTTAAAAAAGATTCAACGTCCTTTTTGATCACATATTAAGCACAAATGAAGGTAAATATGTATGCCCCGGGATAATGTTGCAGGATCCAAACTGACTCAGTCACCAGAATCGGAAATTTAGTCTTCCAAGCTTTTGAGCTGATGCTAATAGTCACCCTCAGGGAACTTCTTTCTCAATTGTTTTAGAAATGGTGGCCTCTTCTCCACTCAATACATTGTCATATAAAAATCATAGTTTTTTTTAATTTTTTTGCTAGTGAAGGATTGCACAATTTGACTTTTAATGCTCAGTTAAATCCTCTAATTCATGCTACAGCTGAAATTGAAGCCATAAGAAATATAGAGTAAAGAGCCTAATCCCACCACCCATTTAGATAGCATCTTACTTTGTTAATATATTTATCTATTTGCAATTCTGAACAATGCTTTTAAATGAGATCTAAAATTACAAACAAGAAGTGTAGAATTTTTCTCTTAATAAAGTCCAACAGAATTAAGTTACTGTGTTGCAAGTATTGCAGTTATCGTACTTAGTTATTATATCTCAGTCTGATGAGAATTCAGGATATGTTTTGATAAATAGCCACCTGTAAACTTCCTCATTATCAGTGTAAACACCAGCAAGCTTATTCCATCACAGAAAGGAGATTTTAAAAAGACAATAAGGAAGACTTGAATTCATTGGAGTTGGATTAGACAATAAATCAGAACTTCTATTAAACAGCTGTTACTATTACTATTAAACAAGACAGACAATTGATGGATTTTACAAAACAAAAGATAAAGGTAATGTAAGCCAGATTGTAATGTTCACTGTAACTATGATGCCATCAGAGAATCATTGTTGATATTTATTTAAAAGATTGTTAAAAGACAATCTTAGAAATGTGTTGAACATTTTGGAATATTTGGAGTAACATAATGAAAAACAAGCCCTTCTCTAGTAGAACTAGAGAAGACTAAGTTTGAACTTAGCTTTCTTGTTCCAGGTTTTAGAAGATACAAATTTGGAGAGCAGTTTATAAAAAGAATGTAGAGATTATGAACATGTAATTTCTAAAATGTATAAGCTTCTACTGAAATTTGAAACAGAATTACAAGAGAATGTATGATAAAATAGACTAAAGATTTAAGTTATAATATATGTGGCTGAAAGGATTGAAGTTTACATTAACATAATGTAAATATGTTATAATCTATTATGTAGAATGTATAAATATACTTCAAATTTATGTTGAAAATTTGAACAAGAAAGGATATTTTATCATGCTTGGTGTACATTATACAAAAAAATTGGAAGGATTGATGAACAAACAGTTGGAAAAAAAGTCATAGAGGTTTTTTTTTACCACTGCAACATGATTATTACATTGCATACATTATTGCATGCACAAATGGAATAATTCTGCACTACACACAATGGATGATGGTTGGTGAAGATGATGGAACTTGCTGAGATGGCTAAATTGACTTTTTTGATCAGAGAAGCAGCAATATCTATCTTTATTGCTGACTGGAAACCCTTTATGGACTTTTTTCCTAAAACAGGAAAAATAATTTATGAAGTTCATTTATTCTTGCCTTAAAATGCTGCCAAGACTTCTTGCCTGGAACTCTGAAACCCTGGAAATCTGTATTTTCTTTTCCTTGTTGCTTGTATGGACTGAGTCCACTAGTGATTCCACCTTTGAATCCACGATCCCCAAGCTGAATCACTGCTGACCTTGAAATAAGCCTGAAGTATTTACTGCTTATCGAAGTCAGACAAGTTGCTGTGTGCAGCTTTCCTTTTTAAACACTGTGTTCCCAGCTGCAGCTAATGAAGGGAATCAGGGCCCCTTCCTCCCCCACAAGCCATGCAACTCATGTCACTCCCTTCTCCATTCCTCCCTGCATGCCCTAGGATAAAGAGGGGGTGGGTCTGTAGGTAGGAATTCCCTGGGTCTTCCTCTGAATTTCCTCTCCCTTGATCTACCTCTTACCTGCTCTGCCCAGCTGGACTGTGCCCTTCCACAGTTTCTTCCACAACCAACAGAGCCACACTCCCACTCCTTGTCAGCTGCTTGGCCTCCCCCTCCAAATCAGATTCCAACAGGGGCATGACAGAACCCATTTATTGATGAAGATCCGATCATTATCAGAAGTGATCAGATCTCTGCATATGGTTAAAACTGTGACAACTATGATGAAAGAATACATTCTTTCCTCTTACTTTGGAAGTTGAATAAAATAGTACAGTAGAACCTCTGGTCATGACTAGTGGTATATTAACCATTAAGTGGACTAAGCTGCTTAGGGCGCCAGGCCCAAAGGGGGTGCCACAAAGTTGAGAATATGACTTTGTATAGTATGTACAAAGGAAGGCGGCTGAACAAAGGAGGGGCACCAAGATTTGTCAGTGCTTAGGACACCATTGAGCCTTAATCCACCATTAGTCATGACCATAATTTGTTCCGTAACTTGGCAATTTCTTCGTCTTCTAATGTTTCATCTTCAGGAATTTCTGGGTCAGGGGTTGTGTTTGATCGCCAGCCGAGTATGTATTCGTGCCCAGATTTTTAAAATTTTGTGAATGTTTGGGTCGGAACTCGATTGGTCATGGTCAGGAGCATGCGTGACCAGAGGTTCTACTGTATTATTCACACATTCTCATTTTCTCTTCTCTCTCTCCCTCTCCCCCCCACTCTTATTGTGATTGCGATAGGTAAGTTAAAAGTTGCACTTAGAGCTTGAAGAACTCTTAATAGAGAAAAGACTAAAGTTGGTTGTTTATTCCCACCTTCTATTTCCTTACTAGAGTGAATTTTTTTTAAGTGATTTAATCTATGAAATGAATACAACACATATGTTGCTGGATGCAAAACTAAGCTTATGGCAGAGCAGGCAAACTCATGTAGCAAAGTCTCAAGTCAGTCCAGATAAATCAAGTCATGCTAATCAGATAGCATATTTGGAAGGAAAAACCCAACTTTTTTGCACAGTTTCTGACATAATATAAAATTTCCTACCTACGATATGAAATTAGCATGGTTCAGCATTGTCACAGTCCCTAGTCTACTTGGCTTTAAAAAAGTATTCAAAAATTATTTGTTTATTTTTCTTCTGAAGGAGCAAACTTTTCACCTGATGGGGTTTTAAGATCTCTTGAAAAATAATTGGTATTTTACGTGTTTTTTAAAGATCTGTAATTTATTACTATTTTCCATTTTAAATCCTGTTTTGGAGCAAAATGAAGGGGACAGGCATGTCACATCTGACCCCTAAATAAATGTGCCAAATGTGTAATTTATCCTAAATTGGATAATACAGTTTAAAGTCAACAGGTCTCATTTTCAAGACAATGAGATGACTTCCAGCAGGGGTCTTGAAACTTGTCAGCTTTAAGACTTGTGGACTTCAACTCCCAGAATTCCTGAGCTAACAAGACTGGAGGAGGAATTCTTAAACTTGCCAAGTTTGAAGACCCTTGAGGTACAGAGAAAAGCCAAAGATTATGAATAATAATAATTAATTTAGAAAAGGTAAATATAGTATCACTACCACTGATCCACCTAGGGCATTTGACAAAGGTGCATAGACTAGATAAAGGGGTCTCCAACCTTGGCAACTTTAAGACTTGTGGACTTCAAGCAAAAAAGGAAAGAGCTGGAAAGAGCAGAGCAAAGAGAAGGAAGGCCATAATCGGACTCCCCCCCCCCCGTGGGGGGTCNCCCCCCCCCCCCGTGGGGGGTCTGTTCCCTAACTTCTCTGTGGGTGACAGGATCTCTAAGAGGAAATGCTGCAGGGTCTCCTGCTTGGGCAGGGGTTGGACTAGATGACCTACAAGGTCCCTTCCAACTCTGTTAAACTGTCAACTGAAGAAAGGCAAAATGAGAACAAAAAACCCTTCCACCACTCAATTCCCTTCGGTCTCTATATTTTTTTTCTTATTTATGTACTTACTTATGTATTTATTTATGTATTTATTTATTTGCTATTGTGTTTGTCCAGCTTAACTTTGAAAGCTTCTGCCCTAGGATCTCTGCAGGAGCCATCCTATTGGCTGCCGCAAGCACCAAAAGGGCTGAGGATAGTACAGGCCAGCGGGTACTTACATGTGTGCTGTTCAGCTTCCTTCGGGTACAAACTCAATACAGAAGCCTGATGACGGCAGATGAGATTCTGCTGAAACGTTGCTACAACTTTAAAAGCACTAC
>BHFT01036706.1:735-33227 GCA_004320025.1 Laticauda laticaudata | reverse complement strand
TGCTGTGTCCTTTTTACAAACGTTTTGCATTCGTCAGCCAGTGTGACAGGGCCTTAACATCCCTGCTACATACTACCCATGTCCGTTCTTTTCCTTTCTTTTCCATTCTGTTTATACAAATTTTTGCCACTTTTTGGAGCAGATGACAACGGATAGAGCACCTCCGAAATTTTGCTCACCCGCTGTGTCCTTTTTGCATATGTTTTGCATCCATCGGCCAGTGGGACCTAGCCTTTACTGAAGTATTGTTCTCTAGTAACCCCCCAATTTTCTGACCAATTTGCTGTTGAGACAATCTGGGTCACAAAGAAAAGAGAGTGAAGAGGAAGGGCAGCCTTTCTGGATAGATTTTGTTGGACAAGGATAGAAATCATCCAAAGATCCTGATGCTACCCTAAACATTTCTTTCATGTTTCCGTGTTCTATGTATTTTGCTTGTCAACACCTAAGATGATAGATATTGTATATGTGCAAAAATATGCATTATTTCACAGTTCGGATATCTTTTTGCAGTTGAACTCTGGCAGGCCATCTGAAAGAATCTCCAATGATGTTCAGGACCTGAACATAAAATCAGCACCATTTTTGGAGTTGGATACAGAGAAAAAATCCATATATATAGTGGCAGAATAAAAGAGCATAGTGTTACCAGAAATGGATTGCATAAATCCTGATGCAGAGAGTTGGAGTGGGGAAGGGATCTTTAAGAATTATTTCTTACCAGCCCATCTTGTGGCTCCCCCATCTTTTCCTTCCCTAGATTCCCATACAGTCCTGTGGGAGCCCAGAACATATTAGCTTCTTGACACAAAGTGTTTGAAGATAGATAATTAGCTGCTGTGGCCTTCAAAGCCCCTTTAAAATTGATTTAAGTGTATATTTTGGTTCTCTCTCTTCCCTTTTCATTCACCAGTATGTACTTCCAGAATTTGCGGGCTTAGTTTAGTGAATCACCTATTTCAGGGGTAGACAGTATTTATTGTAAGAGTGCCTTTTGACCCTTTTCCTACCAGATTCACCTCCCAATCTGATTTTTTAGAATTAAAACACTGAAATAAAAGCTGGTATTTGGCAATGCAAAGTGGCAACCTTACTCAGTTTCTGTCTCCTTGTTTGTGTTGCTTGCTAGCTTTGAACTCCAAGGCTGAATTTCCATGCCAATAATTTTCCTTTCTGATTAGTACAATTCTTTTATATGTTCTTTTAAGAGATGGGGAAAGGAAATGCATCTTTTTTAAATCTTATTTTCTTTTTAGTTTAGTTTTTCCCCCTGAAAACTCCTGCAGAAAACTTCCCATCTTCCCGAAACCATTTTTTTCATATTGTCTTGCTATCAAAAGCAACTTGATTCAAATTTTCTCTAGCAACACCCTTCTGAAGGTGTTGCATTGTGTAATGCAGAGTAACATAGATGTAACTCTGCATTTTCTGCATCTTTTTTCTGCCATCTCGTGACTGTCCAGATGTCTGTGACCTGGATATGATCGTCCTAATTATGTAATAATTTCCTACATAGTTGATTAACTGGGACAATTATAGTCTTATTGGGTGACTTTATTAGGTGACCTACCTAAATTAACAGCTTTGTGGATTCCTACTCGAGTGTGCAACATGGCACTGTATAAGTGGCATATTCCCAATGGGAGCAGGTACATTAGGGGGTTTTTTTTGAGATAAAAGTGTTAGAGATTATTAAAGATTTAAAATAGCACACATTAATTTGCACATACTATATGATTTACCCAATGCATTATTCCAAAATCACAATGAAAGCCTTCCTTGCACAGGATTCTAATTTGGCAGTTTATGTTGGCCTTATGGTAAATTAAAGTTAGATGTAAGATAAGATTAAGGCAAGAGTGGTGCAGTGGTTAGAATGCAGTATCACAGGCTAATTCTGCTGACTGCCAGCAATTCAATTCTCACCAGGCTTAAGATTGACTCAGCCTTCCATTCTTCCGAGGTTGGTAAAATGAGGACCCAGATTGTTGGGGAAAATATACTGATTTTGTAAACGGCTCAGAGCAGGCTATAAAGCAGTATATAAGTCTAAGTGCTATTGCTATTAGTCTTTCTTCAATTGATGAAATATGGAACCCTCCTCACTTTGGGATAGGAGTAGCATAAAGTGATGAGTTGTTTGGCCTGGTTTTCCTTTTAGCCTTAGTTTATAATCTGTAAAATGGGAATATTGTCAGTATTCATAAGAATGGACAGAGAATGAGAGCTGTCACTGGGCATTTATTGGCAAAGTTAATTTATTGGTAAATGAGAGTAATAAGTGAAGAGGCAACTCTTTTTTCTTTTTATGTTGTTATAAATCTTAGAACACTAGGTTCTATGTATTATTTCTATACATAGATGTTTGTATAACCTATTTAAAATTATTAGCATTCTATTATTTAAATAATTTATTGAGGAGAGAAAAGATAAAGAAAAATTTATTCCATCAACATTCATTAATATTTAGGGTGGCAATATTACAAGTGTAAAATTATTTAGCTTTTCCATCCATTGAAAAATAACCATTAAACATCCAATTAATTTGATATATTAGAGATTTTGATCTTAAGGTAATTACTTATTAAAGTTTCCTTTGTATTGTTACTTAATGTGCATGTGTTTCTGTGTTTCCTATTAATAAAAGGAAAAAAATAGATAAACAGAGCAAATTTAACAAGAATTAATTATAAGAAAAGAGAGAAAAAGATAAAAAGGGAAAGGAAATTATAATATAAAAAGAACTATGGGGTTGTTTTTGGACTTCCTCACTTTTTTATATACCTGCTGATCTGCAATATAGACCTTTCAGCTCTCATAAAACCTGACTGCAAGTGATTGCATTTGTATTTGCCTGCTACATGATGTGTTGACATATGGGAATTTCTTAAATTGAGTTAAATTTATTAGTCAAACCCCTCTCTCCCATCAAGAGGCAACTTTCTTGTCAGAGCAGCTGTACCAAATTAGGACATTTTTCTACCACCAATGCATTAAAATGCAATTGACTCATACTTATTTGAATCAGTGTGACACCACTGCCAATCCCTATGCTAGGTCTGTTGCATCTGTTCTGAGTTGCTGCTAAATGGAGTTGTCCTGATTGCAGGGACATTATAGGCAAGGTGACTGATTTTCTTATCTTGTTCCTCTGCCATCCCCTGTGAGCAAGTCATCTGCCTGGTATTAAACATCTACTAATCCAGGTATTGCAACAGAAAATTGGTATTCCCCCAAGTACAGCATTGTGCTTGACTTTTTGGGTTTTGTCCTCCTGCCACATTCCATTTGGGTATCTCACAAATAAAATTAATAAGAAATGAGGAAGATGTGAAAACAGAGGAGAGATGGCCAAAGAGAGGAGGAAGATAGACCCTGCCATAATAATGAAATAAACTTACTACTGTACTACAGGAATATGAATTTGATAGCGGTAGAATATTCACATCTCTTGCAGTACTATGTAGGTATGGGGCTCTGCAGAATAGGAACAGGGATGGTGTATTTGTGGAAATTGACAAACACAAGACAACTGGAAATAAGCAACAAACTCTATTAACATCTTTATTTTTTTCTATGATGCCATGAGGAAAATGAAGTTTAACTTTTAAGTTAAAGGTATATATCAGAAAAAAAATACACTGCTCAAAAAAATAAAGGGTACACTTAAACAACAAAATGTAACTCCAAGTCAATCACACTTCTGTGAAATCGAACTGTCCGCTTAGGTAGCAACACTGATTCACTTTTGAATGCTGGCGGTGCTTTCACTCTAGTGGTAGCATGAGACGGAGTCTACAACCCATACAAGTGGCTCAGGCGTAGTGGGGGTAGGCATCCCCATACAGTGGCCTCAGGTTAGTTGCAGCTCATCCAAGGATGGCAACATCAATGCGAGCTGTGGCAGAAGGTTTGACTGGTCTTGTCAGCGTAAGTGTCCCAGTGAGCATGGAAGGTGCTACCAGGAGACAGGCCAGTACATCACGATGTGGAGGATGGCGTAGGGAGGAAAACAACCCAGCTATCAAGGAACACGGTACCGTCCCGCCTTGTGCAAGTGGGAAGGAGGAGAAAAACTGCCAGAGCCGGCAAAATTTGTGGCCAGTGACGGCCACAAATGTGCATGTGCTAGCTCAAACAGTCAGAAACAAACTTCCATGAGTGGTGGTATGAGGGTCCTGCGTCCACCGTACGGGGCTGTGCTATAAACAGTCCAACACCGTGCAGGACATTTGGTCATTTTGCCCAGAGAACATCAACATGCACATTCGCCACTGTGCCCTGTGCTCTTCCGATGAAAGCAGGTTCACATGAGCGCATTGTGGACAGACGTGAACAGGTCTGGAGACGCCGTGGAGAACGTTCTGTTACCTGAACAACATCCTCCAAGCATGATCATGTTTGGCAGTGCGTTCAAATAATGGTGTGGAGATTGGGCGATTCTTTTTAATATGTCCTGGGCACAAGCCTCCATGTGCTCGCTGGAGTTTAGCCTGACTGCCATTAGGTACCGAGATGAGAGCCTCAGACGCTTGCTGAAAGTAATTGATGGGTATGGTTTGGCACCTGGGTTCCTCCTATTACCAAGACAAATGCTAGACCTCATGAATGGCTGGAGTGTTCAATGTTCCCTCCCCATAAAGCATTGAAGGCAGATGCTATGACTGGCCCGCCCGTTCCCCAGGAACTGAATTGTAGAACACATCTGGGACATCAGTCTCGTTCCATCCACCTATATAATGTCACTTGGTGCATCACAGGGATGGACTGGTCCAGGAGTTGGGGGTTGCTTTTAGCCAGGCATGGAGGGAGATCCCTCAGGTAGACCACTGCCACCGTCATTCAGGAGCATGCCCAGCATTGGTAGGGTCATTACAGACACGTTTGGAGGCCACCAACCACTACTGAGCCTTTATTTCTGACTTGTTTTAAGGACATTACATCAAAGTTGGAATCAGCCATGTAGTGTTTTTTTCCACTTTAATTTTGAGTGTAACTCCAAATCCAGACCTCTATGGTTGCCTAAATTTGTATTTCCATTTGATAATTTTCATTGTGTATTGTTTTGTTGTCAGCACATTCAACACTATGGAATGAAACATAGTTATTTAAAAGACTTTTCATTCATTCGAGATCTAGGATGTCTTATTTTTGTGTTCTCCTTTTTTTTTTTTTTGAGCAGTGTATGTTAAAATGATACAATGCAAATATACTCACTCTTCTTTGCCCAAAACAATTTTAGAGATCTGCTCTCATCTTCTTGTTGGGAAACCAGAATTCAGGTAAGCAAATGAAAGGAATTCAGCTAACAGAGTGCCAACAGAGAGAGCAAAAGAATGCTGGCTAGAAAGTACTCCCCAAATACATTTCTGATTGCTTCTGACAATGGGGCAATTGACAAAATATTCTACATCAGGGGTCTCCAATCTTAGCAACTTTAAGACTGGACTCTGGGAGTTGAAGTCCACAAGTCTTAAAGTTGCCAAGGTTGGAGACCCCCTGTTCTAGATTTAATCTACCTTGTATATGTGATGAGGACAGTATTGTGTGAAAGAGTATCCTTTATGATACCCTTCAAGGGGCACAACTAATAACTTCAGAGTGTTTCACTGACAGCTTGAGATAAGATGAACAAAACAGAACAGTGATGTTCTCATGACAATATTATGCTGGGGGTAATATTGAACTCTAGAGCTTAGAAGAAATGCAACACACCACAAGGATGATGTGTGGCTTCATTACATTCACAATTCCAACAAAAAATGAATTCCAGCTTCATGGTCTCTCCTCATGCATACATATAACGTTAGATGTTTAAAACAGCCATTAAATTAGTAGAAGTAGATTTTATGCTATGCTGTAACACCCTTACACTATTACCAAAGTCATATTGCCCATCACTTCCTTCTCTTTTTTTCTTGAATATTCATGCCTCAAAGCAAGATTGCTTTTGCTTAGCAGGAGGTCAGTAGATTCAAGATAGGAGAGGTTGCATCATTTCTAGTCACCCTCTATGTATGAACACATATCTTCACATGATTCTGTTTCTAGTAAATGCATGAATAAACCACTTGAATATTATTTATATACTGTAGATCTCATGAACTGGATGAGTTTCTTCCTTCTGATTCTCCTGTGAAATGCATGCCCTGGTCTCATTTTCAAACACAATAGTCATGTACAGGTTTCTCTGGGCATTTCCTTGTCTGCAGTTGTACAAAATTAAGCTTCCCTATGATCTGCAATGGTGCTCTATAAATCATACCATTGAATAACTTGCAGAGAAGAGGAAGAAGACAGAAGAGGCAAAAACTTGGCTCAGTTGCAGAGCTACCTGCCCCCACCCTACTACCGATCCGATCTGTTTTCTGGAAATAACCACAATAGATTACTTTAAGACAGTATTGTCCATTTTTAGTCAGTACTGCTTACCTTTGCTTGTCAGTTGCCTTGGAAGACTGCAGTTCTGAAAAGCAAAAGATCAATAAACAAATAAGTAAACCAAGAAAAGTAAACACTTCAAAGGTCATGTGAGGATTCAGAATGTGGCACCTAAAACTGAAACTCAGTGAAAAATTCATTTCAACTGTAATTTGCCCTCATGGGCTTTCTTTTAAGGGAAAGGGATTGTTGACACAGGCATGCTTGTCATGCCTTGTATTCTGTTTCAAAAGGTTGCTTTCAGTTGCAGTTCCTCAAATGGCCAAGGGTAGAGAGAATGAAGCAAAAGCATATTTCCGGAAAGTTTGAATCAAGCTACTAGGCAGAGATTGCTGAAGCCTTGCAGTATAGTTACAGTGCATTAATCAAGGTAGAAAGTTTGGGTGCAACACCCCTTCTTCTCTAGCCCACCTCCAGCCCACAGGTTGCTGCTGAGCTGCTTGAAGTTCAGAGGAAATACTTTTAATTTATTGGCTCTTTTTTTGGGACCTGCAAGGCAAGCCTGAAGGAATGTCTCATGCAAGGCAGCTACGAGATGAGAGGTGAGTCGTTTAGATACTTTCTCCAAAGAGCTTCTTAATGTGCCTTTGCCTTACCTTTTCAAAGTAAATTGTTCAGATTTTTAAAAAATATGTGATGCAGCTTCAGTTGTGGTAAGAGAGGAACGTCTGTGTATTGGTGTTCTCTTTGTTCTGATTGTACCCTAATGCTGCTGCTTTTTCTTTTTTTCCTTTTTCAAATGTGCATACGCCAGCTCAGCCCAAGATATTTTCCTGTGTGAGATAGAATTGCAAATAGAAAGTCTACTGTAGCTCCTATAACAGGAACTCCCCACAGCCCTGCCTCCTTGCTATTAAAGGGATAAAAATAATACGTTAATAACTTATCATTGTTGCTTTCTGACCTCCTTAAATGGGACAACCTATTATGCAGAAATGCACTCACCTACCCCACAGACACCCCCTCCCAAGAAAAATATTGGCAGGAAGTTGTAAGCATACATCCCAACTAGTATCTTCCTGATGTCCTAGGCTCCTTTTCCCATAAAAAATTCCCAATCAGAGTGGCCAGAAGGGCAATATAACCAAAGGGCACATATCAGAGGTGGTATTCAGCAGGTTCTGGCCAGTTCTGGAGAACCGGTAGCAGAAATTTTGAGTAGTTTGGAGAACCAGCAAATACCACCTCTGACTGGCTCCATCTATTCTCTGCCTCCCGAGTCCCAGCTGATTGGCTGGGTCTTCTTTTGTTTCCCTGCAAGGAGAATGGAGCTGGAAAGCAGGTTAGTGGGGTTGGGAGGGAATGGGGATTTTGCAGTAACCTTCCCCTGCCACACCCACCAAGCCATGCTCATGGAACCAGTAGTAAAATTTTTTGAATCCCACCACTGGCACCTCTATTTCAAGATTGGTGAATTACATGGGTTTTAATGAAAAATATGCATTTAGAAATGTATGGTCATCAACATAGGTCATCACCTGCTGTAATAATTGCTTTAATGTATATTTTAGTGACTTTGACCAGCTTCCAGATGATGTACCAGTTTCTGCAAATATTGCAGATATTGAAGAGAAGAGAGGTTTCTCCAGTTATTATGTAAGAAAATATTTTTTCTTGTGTATGTTGACCTATGCTTATACCAGGGATGTGGAGAGTGAAAGTAGAGAAAACCCACTATTTTACCAAAGGGCTCTTAAGATGAAATGACTAGTTTCATTGGATTTGTTTCACTTGCTTTGCTGGTTTCAACTTAAATGACTGATGTTTATCACACTATGGATACTAGAAACTTTGGAGATTCCAAAGGTGCTTTTTCAAAAGGCAACTGGACTTTCTTTGTTTTTGCTTGAAAGTGTTTCACTTCTCATCCAAAAGGCTTTTTCAGAACTTCTCCCAAGACCAGGAAATACTGGATTAAAATAAAAGATTGGCTTCCTGAAATTACCAAATATCAAATTGAACTTAAACCAGAATTTTTCCTATTAGGAATAATTACAGATCAATATCCAAAACAGGTAAAATACATTAGTCTGCATATTCTGATGGCAGCCAGAATAGCTTTTGCACAAATGTGGAAAGAACCAACATTCCCTCAGACAAATTAATTATACGTAAAATATTGGAATGTGAGGAAATGGATATGCTCACGTTAAAAATGAAAGAGAAGGAAAACTTCGAATATTATGCAATATGGTATAAATGGTATGAATGGTTAGAGAATAGATACAAAAAAGAAGAAGATTAGAACAACGTAACCAATTTAAGAGGCCTTAAGAGAATAATATGATAGACATATAGAATATAATTTATATAACCTATATAAGATAGAAACAAATATAGATAAGATACAATAGATATATGTTGATGTATGTAAAGAAAAATATATATAGTAAAATTTACAGTATCTGTTGATGCCAATGCACTGTTTAAAATATGAATGAGATTTGTACTTGTAGAAAAACACAATAAAAATCTATTTAAAAATTTTTTTTGAAGAAGCACCTTTGGGATAACCATAACTTGGATGATTGGGAATCTCCATAGAACCTGTAGAGATTTATAAAACTGTCTTAAAACTGCAATTGGAGATAACATCAAACCAAGATTCACTATGGCTTTAAAAAGCTCATAACTTTCTTCCTCCCCATTGAGATGGGAAAGTTTAAAAATGTTTCCCTTCATTATCAGAATTTAACCTGAACAGTCTGTGATCAATATTTGTTAAATATGATCCAGGTAAAAATGCCCCATTTAAACTATGGTTAAGATTGTTCACTTAAACCAGTCTTCTTCAGTGCTATGTTCCAGATATGTTGGATTTTACTTCATTAACTTTCAGCCAACATACCCAGAGAACACATCTGAAGGGTGCTAAGTTAGGGAAGATTTTTCTTAACATTAATCATAGTTTATTAAAAATGGAAGCAAAAGCTTTAGGTAGATTCCTATGTCATACTCAACAAAGTTGACCCTTACTATCAAGGCAACTCATTGGGAATAAAGGAAAAACTGATAATCTTGCTTTGCTTCCTCTATCCTGGTCTGCAAATTATTTACTGTGAAGCTGGAGACATGGTGAAAGTCCAGATTCCCCACCATAGGTCAAACAACTGACCACGTATGCAGATAAATATTTTTAAAAATATCTAAAGTGGAGGCGTATAGCTTTGACTGAACCCTGATAAGGTTGAGTGGCTATGGACATATGAGGCTTGGGACCCTTTAGTTCTGTCTGGGGTTGCATTGCCCCAGATATCCTGTGCACTCACAACTCCTGTTCAAAGAGCAGGTGGCAGTTGTTGCTAGGAAAGCCTTTGCACAACTTCATATTGTGCATCAGTTGTGCCCTTTCCTGGTCTGTGGGTCCCTGTGTTCAGCTATTCATGCCTTGGTGATCCTATGTTGGGACTACTGCAATGTGCTTTACATGGGGCTACCCTTGAAAAATATTCAAAAGCTATGGCTGGTGCAAAATGCAGCTGTATGGACAGTTCCTTAGTGTGGCCCATGTAACACCACTAATGTGTGAGCTTTACTGTTTTGCCAGTCTACTTCCGGGTTCAATTCAATGTGCTTGTTATGATCTTTAAAGCCTTTTATGGTATGGATCGACTCTAGGCGACTTGAGGAACTATCTCACCCCAATGGAATTGGCCCACTCCACTCATTGTAATGGAAGGGATATGCTGCAGACTGTATTACTCAAGAAATTCCAGCTGGGGGGGGGGACACTCCAAGAGAAGAACCTTTTCTGCCATAGTTCCTGCCCTCTAGAATATCATGCTCCTTGGGATGAGATCCGCTCCCATCCTCTGGCCTTCTATAAGAACCTACAAACCTGACTCTCCTGATTGGCCTGGGTCCCCAATGTGGATGTCCCATGTTGGAGGTGGTTAGTGGACTAGGAAGAATATATCACCTCCACTCCTTAGTATTCTGATATTTTAATTTATTTAATCTTTGTTTACTATTTACTGTTTTAATGTTTTGTACCTTAGTTTTTTATATATGTTTATAAGCTGCCCAGATTTGTTTGACAGTGAGATAGGTGGCATATGACCTTAATAAATAAGCAAGCAAACCAACCAACATGCAGTATAATGGCTAAGGCTTTGGTTTACACCTGGGTCCATCCTCAGTTTAAAAACTCACTCATATCTTTGGACCAGTCATTCTCAGCTCAGTATAAACTCTTAGGATTGATGATGTGGGGATAAAAAAATAAAGGGAAATCCTCATAAAAAGTGACATTTTGAATGGCAGATGGGATATAAATCTAAGGAGGAAATTAATGGAAATTTACATTTTTGGAATATTTGTTGCCTGTAACAAGATTCCAGCAAGTTCCAAGCAATTCTGCTAGGGTGGCATGAGTGTCTTTTGGAGCAGACATAGATATTCATGCTTGTTTTTATTTTTGTGAAATAGCATGAAGAAATCAACTATTGTGATTTGTAAACCACGATATGACTTAGAATAGTTTACTCCAACCTGGAGATCCAGCAGATATGTTAGGTATACAAGACCCAGACTTCCTAGCCAGGGATTGGCATTTGAGAGTTGTCCTCAAAAATTTGGAATGCAATGATAATTTGTAGCCCAAAATATCTGGGAGGCTAGAAATCAGCACATTATGATTAAAACAAATAATCTTAGTATGCTATGTGATTCCAGCTACAATCAATCTTGTTTTTATTCTATCAAGAAAAGATGAGAAAGGAGATGTATCGGGAACCAAGGTTTATTCATTCAATTGAACATTATTCTAAACTAAGCCAAGCATTAATGGTAATAGTATATAATTAGTATTGAATGAAAACCATCTTGTATGGTGGAGGACACATATAGAAAAGATATTTACATATTTCTATTTTCCTGAATTCCTTTGCTTGTTTGAAGAAGTTAGGAAGAAATTATGAAGACTAGACTAATTCTTTAGCATTTTAGGTAGAAATGTATTTGTGTCGTCTAAAATTCTTTTAACTGGAGATATCAGGAATTTTGAATTCTTCTTTTCTAGGTATTTGTGATTGAGGTGAAAACAAAAGGCAAGAGCAGATATATGATATTTCGGCGTTACAGCCAGTTCTATAGCTTGCATGCCAAACTGGAACAAAGATATGGTGCAGAAAGTAAAAATAGCAGCTTTACCTGCATACTTCCTACTCTTCCAGGTAAACCACAAAACCTTTCTGGTCTTGCATCTAAATTTTCTTCCTTGATTATGTGATAATGGACCGCTGAATGGTTGCAAAGTGAAAGATTTATCAATGCAGAAGATTTTAAGATTATGATAATACAGTGATTCAAATGATGGATACCTTTGCCTTTGCACTTCATTCTGAACTCCCAAATACGATGCTACCCTAATTTGAATATCACTTTTGAAATCATCCTTATGGTGTAACTACTGTATTTTGTAAGAATATTTTTGTATCCTTATTCATTGTTTTTATGTTATTTTATACTTTTTGAGCTGCCTACAATCAGTTGGGGTCTGGGATCAAAAATTAAATGAATGAATAAATATATAAAATTTAGTTAATCTGGAAATGCTTACGTTTGTCATATATTCTTAAGTGGCTTTTCCAATAGATGTGTCTTATTATTTTTGGTGGCCATTCCCCCACTTCAATTCTAAATGAAAAGCCATGTTAAAAATAATCAGATTCAGACCTACAATTTTATTTGCAGCAGCCAATTATGTACATTTCCATAGGAGGTCCTCCTCTAAATAGAATACCTTCAGCCCCCCACATACTAGCTCCAAATTATCTCAGTCTTAATTATGTAAACCTCATATGTTTTTAGAAACACAGTTTCCAAGCTGTTTTAGCATGTTAAGTCTTTTTCACATATGGTGCACTCCAGGTCCAATCAATTAAACACTGTAATTGTTGAATACTCTAATGAGGTGTGAAGCTGAGGAATGAAGGCTTCACTCAGATCTGCCATTATGGTGAGAAAAATGGTTAAATGTGATTGGCTGAGCCTCCTGACAGCTCCCTATAAAAGAGCGAGCTGTTAGGCAGGCAAGTTGCTGGGTTGTACTGATCTACTGGACGAATAAAGAGCTGTTAATTACTGATCAGTGTCCTGCCTCCTCAATCTGTCCCAATGTAACAGTAATTTTATGGGATTAAGGAAGCAAGCCTTCTGGTTTGCAACCCTTGCCCTCTGGAAAAGCCCCGTCCCTTAAAAATGGAGGGCTTCCAGTGTCCTTGCTTTCCTGAAACCCAGAGGCTGTGGCATCCCTGTTGTGATTCTGCTTATTAGGGAATGTGTTCAGGTAGCCTTTAACAGGTTTTTATTCTATGTTTGGACCTAGTGTACATTATCCTGGAGTTGGGTGGTTTTAACAATTCTGCCTGCCTGCCTGTCTCTCCAGGACATGAATATTATGTTAACTAAAAAATTCTCAAAAGCAGAATCTAAATCTTCACCTTTCCTGTACACCCCTTAGTTTAAAATATCTCATTTCACCATTTATTCTTCAATTTATGCCATTGTCTCTCCGGTTACTAAGAAAAACTATTTCTGCTGCATGAGACAGAACCTGTACTGTTTTTGACATCATCAGTTCCTGTTCTTTAAAGCAGTCCCTCAAAACACATACAAAGAAGGCATTCTTAGGCCGAACAAAGCCCCCAATTCTTTCAGTTATCTCTGTCAAAGTAAAGACCTTCTGCTATTCTTGAGCCTTAGGTTCATTTGTTTATAGAGAATTGGTTTTCCCTCAGCATCTGTTCTATTTGAAAATACGTTGGTCTTTGCCACCCTATTAAATCCGTTGTCAATATTGTGAATTTAAAATGGGCATTTGGTGATCCCAGCACCATAGAAATCATTAGTTCCTTTCACAGAATTATTGACCGCAGGATTCTTAGTAGGAAGACATTTTGCATTCTCAGTGAACTGCAGGTTGCATGAGACAGAGCATAAGTGTTACATTAATACAGAAACAATGAGAATTTATAGTGTGATTTGCAATTGGTAAACACCTCCCAAAGGGGAAAAAAACCCTATACAGGTAGTCCTTGACTTACGACTACAATTGATCCCAAAATTGATGTCGCTAAGTGAGACATTTGTTAAGTAAGTTTTGCCCCATTTTATGACCTTTCTTGCCACAGTTGTTAAATGAAACACTGCAGTTGTTTTTTAGTAACTCCGTTGTCAAGTGAATCTGGCTTCACCACTGACTTTGCTTGTCAGAAGCACCCTGTGACACAGCAACCATGAACCAGTTGCTATTTTGATCACATGTGAAAGTGTGAAAAATGGTCATAAGTCACTTTTTTCTGTGCCATTGTAACTAAATGGATCATTGTCAGGGACTACCTGTACAGTCAAACTTTCTAATATTTTTTTTCTCTACACATCCCTTCCACGTGATCTTTATTTACAATGATGCTTTTCAGGAAAAGTTTATGTTGGTGCAAAGAAGGAGATTGCAGACAGCCGAATCCCAACACTCAACATATACATGAAGGTAAGTATTAATTTTAAGATAGGTTTTCAGTTTTGATCATGGAGCTGCTTAGTGTAAAATATTGTTACAGAATACTGCCTACTTTTACACAATTGTATACATTACTACTGAGCTTGTAAACCAGGGTAGTGGAGCTTGCTGTGTGATTAACTTTTGTTGCAGTATTAATTTGCTATGTTCAGCGTAAACACTAATACATGAGGGAAGCTTTTGGATTAGAAGCTTTAGGATAGCACATGAAATACTGCCACTTGTCCTATAGAAATTGGGAAACTTTCCAAATTAATAGACTCCATTTTATATTTCCTTCCTTTATTTGCATTATTCACTAAACTCAAAAACATTTAAGTCTTTATGGATTTTTGCATTATTTCCCCTTGTATATAACCTTAAATCATTTGTTGCTGGGTGATCTTGATGACTTTAGTCTACTTGCAACCTATAGCATGGCAGGAGAAGAGAAAAACTTATAGGAAACATTTATTTTTCGTGCCTTTCATTCCTCTTTGTGGTTGCTTGTTTCTCTGAACCATTTCACAATTTCTTGCACGTTACTAATCCATTTAGAAACCAGTTGACTGAATTCTACAACCTCTAAGAGCAGAAACCACGAGCTACAATACTTGCAGACCTGCCCATTAAATCAGGAACAGTCACCCAATATTTGTGCAGGAGTTGGCATCATAAAGATTGAGGCTGTTAGAGTATCCATTAGCACTCCAAATGATGTTTAGCATCTCCAACAAATTGAAAGCAGTCATTTTGAAAAAAAATGTATTGGTGAAGAGTTTTGGATGCCTGGGACATAATGCAAGATTACACAATTGTCCAGAAATGGGTGCACATATCTAGCATCCTATGCAGCTTTGCATAGTCCAAAAATTATTTAATCATAAGAAATTAGAGACACTACTCAGTGTTACCTCCCCAAGATGTCTGGTGACCTGAGACAGGACATTATAACCAAAGCTGTTCATCCCACTTACAATGCCAACATAACTATAGATCATTCCAAACTCCCCAATAATCCTGCTGGATATCTGGGGGAAGTTGTAAATAATAAAATAAAAAGGGGGTGGATATTTGTAAAAAAATATTAAAAAGAAAGGAGGGTTTGATTTAAAGGGACAAGGGCTTCAATTGCACAATTATGGTTGTCATTTCAATTTATTTTTTACTGTCCCAGCAGATGCTCCAAGCTTCTTATGATATTGATAATAAAGAGCTCTCATCAAGAGAGCATAAAGAGCATGTGTCAGGCTTAAGGAATAGGGATATTGGGCACTTACCTCTTGCATGAGATGAAGATAAGACAGGAGGCGAGTGTTTTAACTCGTCCCCCAGAAAGATTTCTTCTATTTGTAAAATACCAAGGCAGAAACTGTCCATTTCTCAATTTGATTTTTTTTTATTCATTGACACAGAAGCTGCTTACCTTGCTACCCTGTGTGTTTCTAGATGAAGATATCCGCTTATTTTTCTGTCAGTCAAAGTTTGATACTGAACAGATACCACAAGGACTGAGAAGGTTACGCCCTCGCACTCGCCGTGTGTGAGTATGCAACAAATTTAGGAGACAGTTCTTACTAATTTCCTAGCAAAGGTGGTATTCAGCAGGTTTTGACCAGTTCTGGAGAACCTATCAGAAATTTTGAGTTGTTCGGAGAACCGTCAAATACCACCTCTGACTGGAGATTTTACAGTATCTTTCCCCTGCCACGCCCACCAAGCCACACCCACAGAACCGGTAGTAAAAAAAAGTGAATCCCACCACTATTTCCTGGCCTAGTTAATAAACATTCAGCTGGTTGAAATACTAATTCCGTATTGTTTCCCAGTGGACCTGGTGAAATATTCTTTCTCTCTTCTTTATGATAGAAAGAGTGTGAGTCCTCAAGAACCAGGGTTTGACAGATTGGTAGCTCCACGAGTGGAGGTGAGTGCCTCACTAGCTATGTGGTCTAACATTATTGTTAGAATATATGCTTTTTATGTATTTTGTGAAACTATTATAGCCAGATGGCAATGTTTATAAATTTGTATCTATAGTATACAGTCTATGCCTTTTCTCTGTATAATTTTTCTTGTTTCCTGTCACAGTTAAACAGTAAAGCACATGGTGACTGTGCACTATTTTTTCTGTAGGGCTATAAAACAGAATTTCTAACAGCTATAAGGGTATTTCTCTGAATGTGTCATTATTGAGCCACTACCTGGCCAGAGGATTTTCTTTGAATAATAGAACAGGAGTTTGTGAGCCAGTAGGAAGATCACACACTTCCTTTCCACTTAGAATGTATTGTCCCTATGACAACTGAAATGTATTGTATAGAAGGTTAGAATCTCATTCTTAAAATTACTTTTGCTAAAACTGTAATTTTCTGGTGATTTTCTTTCAGAGCCATGAAATCTATCAATCAGTGTTTTCATGGTATGGTATAATTCTGCAGTAGGGAAATATTAGCAGAAGCCTGTAAGAGGGCAGGCAATGTTGCTACACGTAGTGGTATTAACTGGTATAATCCAATTACAGGTTTTCTAATACAAGACTTTTACACAAATATTTTCAAGGTCTTTAAACTATTGTGATGCAATGTTTCCTTTCTGTGAATATAGATTATACCCAATTTTTGTAACTTGATAATCTGATCTCCTACAATTGGATTCTTTCCCATAGGCACTGTTTGATTTTACTGCCTCCAATAAACTGGAATTGAGCTTCAAGAAAGGAGACTTGATCTATTTACTCAGCAGGGTCAATAAAGATTGGTTTGAGGTAAATATTGTGGGGTCCTCATGTGGCCATAAGTTACTGATCTGAATTGATTGGAATTGCAGTATCTTCTAGTGTGGCCAGTGTGGAATTCAAGCATGATAGAAATTAAGGACTTGCAACAGTTCAGGTTCAGTCAGGGATTCTTTAATCCTTCTCATCATTGCATGGTAAATGGAACATAAAACAGCATGGATTATCTTCCAGGGATTACACTTTGGGGAAGTATCGAAGTTTAGGTGGAGGACAATGAAAGCATTAAGAAGGCACATCCTGACATCATTTCTTCACAGGAACCTCCTGAAGGCACTGAGATTAACATAGTTACATTGTCATGCTTAGAGCTAGAACTTTTGCCAACTGGCATCATACTGTATCTGTAAGACATGTATACTTATTTGCTATCTTTGGGTTCTTCTAATGCTGTTCTTTCTTTTAGTGGCTTACAGACTCATATCAATATTTTTTTCAGGTTAACTGGTTATCCTGGGCCATATCCATGGGCAATAAACCCTCCTCTTCTGTTTTCATACAGTTAATAAGAGGGAGTTATCTTTAAAAAAAACTCCCCTCTTTTATTCCAGGGAACTCTTCGAGATGCTACTGGAATTTTTCCATATGACTTTGTGTCAGTCATTAAAGATCTCCCTCAGGAAGAGGATCCAATCAACTGGCTGCGCTGCTATTACCATGATGACAATGTCAGCTCTATCAGGTAGTGCGACAAAGCAACTTTCTGGACATTGTACTTTATATAGTTGTCAGTGCTTGGAGGTTCAACATCAGTCCCACTCCGATAATTGTTCTCCTATTCCCACCAAGAGCAGGAGATTGTGGAATAATATTTTTGTTTTACATTTATTTATGTAGCACCATGGGCCAGCATTACATGTTACAGACTGCAAGATGACAGAACTTGATTTATAGTGGCTGTGTCATGAACCAAATTCAAATCTTCCCTCCACTAAAACCAGTGATTACTTTAGGGTAATCTCTTAACTTTTCCCCTTGCTAGACTGATGATATTATTCTAGACTGATGATATTATTCTAGACTGATGATATTATTCTAGACTGATAATATTATTCTAGACTGATGATATTATTCTAGACTGATGATATTATTCTATCTTGCAGAATTAAGCAATGTATGTGATATAATTTGAACATCTGAAATTTTTAATGATAGTTAATTAATATTATCACTGAAACCTCTCTATGTTAGTTTGGTTATACTTCATGGTCCTTGGAAGCTGTTTGGTGTAGAGATGCATTTCAACTCTCCCTGTTGGTAAAGGACACACTACATGTTACAAGCTAATATATATACCTAAAAATAAAGGAAAGATTGTTTCTGTGAGTGGGAAACACACACACACATTTCCACCTTATTGTTTTTGCACTCCAAATAGCCTTAACCAGTGGCCTAACCATTCATGTGAATGAATTTCAGAGTCCAACGTGGGAAATCTCTTTGAAGGCAACAAAATTTGGAAGAAAGGTTCTTATGTCTTCTGTGGTACTAATTCCACATCCCCATTCTTAATGCTCCTTCTTTTTTTATAGTCATTTTATTAAAGATTACAGTTAAACAGCTAAAAACTATTGCAAACTACAAAAGTAAAAGAATATAAATAAAAGTAGAAACTTCAGAAAAAATTGAAAGGAAAAAAAAATAATATAGTAAAGAAAGAGAAAAGAAATGTATAAAGAAATAACTTCATCACATCAAATATAAACAATGTTGGTAACTCATGAATGAAGGCAAATATATGTGTCCCAGGATTCAGGACTTGTTCTGGAGCCCATCCTCAACTCTGAGGATGGACTCTAGCATGAGTCTGAAAGCTTGGAAAACTAAACCTCTGTTCCTGGTGACAGACCCAGATTGAATCCTACAATATTGGTAACTTATCACTTTGTCTTAAAATATAATAAATGGTTTCTTCCTATAACCAATGTCTTATGTACAAACAAATCCTTAAAGCCTCATTGTTCAGTCCTGATCACTAAAAGTCCATTAAGGGTAACCAGAAATAGCAACATTCTATTTAACCTTGATCAAATATATCAACTTTTTTTCTTTCTTTTTACTTTTAACAATCTTGGTCTTTATTCCTTCAAATAATATCCTAAAATTTGATTTATTTTCATTCTTTTAATCCTTTTTCATAAAACTTCAAAGCTTTAAAAAGGCTCTTTTGTAAATTGAATATAGTAAAGTTATCCAGGTGATTCTTTTGATTTGTTGTATATCCCTTAAGGCATGGTCAAACTTGAGATATCATGTTGCCATCATGTGACATTTTGTGACTTTTTCCCTTCTTGGAGCTGGGTGGATGTAGTGTGCGTAATGCATCTGGCCCGTGGGCCGTCAGTTTAATACCCCTGCCTTAAGACATCAGAGGTTTTCATTTTATGTCTGGGAAAAGATGGCTATTCTGTCAATTTCCAGAACTCTAAACCCATGGGCGACCACTGTCTTGTGGCCTTTTTACAACATTAACTGCAAGGAACACTTATGGGAGATCTCAAGTCTTCTCCTTGTCTGGAGAGGAATTACAAAGAACTGATTTACTTGCTAGTTCTTCATTCTGCCATAATGCATTGGTTGAAACAGCAGAGCTGTTTTCAGTTCATTATTTCTTACTGAAAAGTCCCCTATTTTTAATCCTCCTTCTTGAAAATATATTCCTTAAAAAAATAAACTCCTGATTTGTACTTTAAGATCTACTTTATTAGTTGAAAAGTATTGTGGTGATAGAATTTAGAGCAAAGGGCAGGACAAATGTGTAGACTTTCACTCTCATAACAAGTCATGTTGGCTGGGAAATTGGGGGAGTCACTATCCACACATCTAGAAGGTACCCTAGTTGGAGAAGGCTAGTCTCCTATTCATCTCTTTATAAAACTCTTGAGACACAGTCAAGAACTTCCTGTTTTAAATGCATACTGGTGAAATCATTTCACATTTGCACTTCTGGAAATACTGAGTTGCCTAGAACTGAAAGAAAAAAATGTGGTTGCTATTAAGTACTATCAGATGAGAGGTATGATGCTATGCTGATTGTTATTCCTATCTTAATTGCCCCCAAAGTGTAAATGTGCATGTTAATTCTTCCTTAGCGGGCAAGAGTACTATGTGTATATATTTCATTTTTTAATTTTTTTGTACTTATATTCTAAATATGTCATGGTTTTTTTACTCTCAAATTTCCTCTATGACATTTCTGCAAAAAATTATTCTCTCCTCCCCTTCCCTTTAGGGATATATCAGTGGAAGAGGACTTGAGTAGCATCCCATTGTTCCAAGACCTGATGGAGTTAACCAGGTAAAGATATAAGCTGATCAACTTGCAGTCTGGATATCTCCAAATATTTGCATTCATATATGTTACATTTATATGCTGCCCATCTCACTGTCCAAAATAACTCCAAAATTAACCAAGAAGTCAGGTTTTTACATGAGTGTATGTGCGCCTTATAGACCAGTGGTCCCCAGCCTTTTGGCTTAGCGGCCCAGCTGGAGGGGGAGAGAGGATGATGCCATGTGAGTTGTAGGTGTGTCCATGTGCGAATACAACTCCATTTGCATAAGCGGATAAAGGAAGAATTGGATAAAGGAAGGATTAAAAACAATTCCTGTTTGGGCTGATTCTTTGTTTGAGCAGCAGACTTTTAGCTCTGATGTATTTCTCAGCTCTGGTTCTTGGATCTGAGCTTATTCCTCACATCTACTTTAAAGCAGCAAAGTATGTTGGCAATTGCCAATCTCTATTTTGCCTCAAGAGTATTGCAATCATCCTAGTCTTAATGCTGAATGTTCCGTCTGGAAAAACGCGAGGTAGACCGGGTTCCAACAACAAAGTCTTTATTATTTACAGCAGTTGAAAAACGGAATATTGGCTCAAGCCGCGGCAGCCTTTTTATAGGGATTTGCCTGCCGGCTTGTAGCCAATGACAGGTATTTTAGTTTGGCCGCCTTTTGGCAAGCTTCCGTGGATTGGTTCTTATTGAACCATCCCCATTTTAGCGTTTTTTAGCCACATTCCAGAAATCCTGATTAGGAATCCCTACTATTCATATACAGAACACACCCTCCCCTCTTGGGTTTTAATTACGTGGTTGGACGCTAGTCGCGCCAGGTAGGTGGGGTCTTCTTTGACCTCCGACTGCCGACTTTGCCGCGGTTTTCCATTTCTCGTTGAAAACACCTTTCCCTCGACCCCGGTTTCGGATGGGTTTTGCTGTCTCCTCCGGTTCCTTCCTCCAGGAACTGGCCTGGAAGGGGTTGAAGTTCAAGCCAATTTCTACTGCACCTGAAAAAGTTTTCTTAAGGCCAGCCGGTTTTTGCCGCCCCTCCTGGTTTTCTCCGCAGCGTCGAGCTGGCCCTGGCTGGCCCCTTCGAGTGGACTCTTCTCTCGAATTTTCTTCCTTAACTGTAAGTCCTCCTTTTTTTTTGCTCTTTTTTGATTTGTTAATCATACTTCTGTGTTTAAATTTTCAACCAGTTCTTTTTCATTTTCTATCCTCCGTATTTTCCGCCCCCCTCTTTGGTTTGGGCTGAGAAATTTTCGTCGGTTCTTTTTTAATATTTGTGGTTGTTGTGTTTGTACTCTTTCTTATGTTTCCGGGACGAAAAGCTGGTTCCTATGTGGCCGCTCCATTCCCTGCCGACGTCCTCTATGGTTAGATCCCCCAGTTAAAACCGGGACCCTGTAATTTGTGGTTATTTTTGTACCTGGAAGCCCATAAATGGGTCCCCGGAAAATTTCTTGCCATTAGACACCTAGGGTCCCTACGCTATTCAATGTCACTGGAACGGGTGGAAGGGAGTCGGGGGGCGGGGGGTTTTCTGGCGTATAGTTTGGGGTTGCAAATCTGTCCTAATTGCCGACCTCAGTTTTTCTTTCCGCGCCATTAAGTAATTCGCCGCCGGGCCCTTTTGGTTTGTTTATAGTAACCTGGTGGTAATTGCCCCCTGAGGGTGAGTAAGGCCGATTTATTTTTATCTGGACATCCCAATGTCCATTTTTCTCCCCAACCCTTCTTTTGGTAAACCTGAAACCATATCTTCTGCCTACCGCCGTTTGCAGCCGGGGTGGGTGGGGGCGCGGTTAAGGGCAATGGTCCTAATACCCTAGGGAGGCCTAGGTATTGTGTGTTCGAATTGGGAAATACTCCCCCGTTAATTGTGGCGTGTTTTGTTTTTGGACACTAGGACATCCGCGGCCTCGGGTTGTGAAGAGTTTTGGTCCAGTTTGTTTAATAACAAGTTTTTCCAGTTTGTCGTGGAATGGGGCCAAATAATTTTTAACTCCAGCCAATTTGAGATGCCATCTACGACAATAGGCAGTATCCCCCTTAGTTAGGGACCCGGAAGTCAATGGTGAATTCCCAATGCCAGGGGCCTCGTGCGGGTTTCCCAGTTCCCGCTAATGGGTGCTTTTTTGGTTGAGGAAGGTCTGGTTCTTTTGCATTTTGTTGCAAGAAGGTTTAACCCGTATTTCGATGTTTCCTGTCCCTATACCTTGGCCCCCACCAGAACATAAGCCTTTCTAAGGCAAGGCTTTTCATTTTAACATCCAGGTTGGCTTCATGAAGCAATACCCAGTACCTTAGGTTTTTGTAATTTGGGGAAGGATAATTACGCCATCACCCCACAACCAAACACCTTTTGGATATCCGAGAGTTTCGTTGTGTCTTGGTCCTCGGAAAGTGTTTTTTAAAGTTCTCGAGTTGTTTTGATTTTCCGGCCAGCCCTTTACCTTATCCCAGGTTTTCAAGTAAAACACGGCATCCCCAAATGGGTCCCTCCTTGCAAGTGGGCCCCCCTCTGGCGAACATCATTTTGCACAGAATATGGGGGCATGTCTTTATCTGCAAGGTGGTCCATCGTCCGGTGTGCCTTGGTTCTCCTCTATCATTTTCGTAAATGTGCTCCTTGTCAATGTCGATGGCATGAGAAAATTGTTTCCCGGCGGGCGATGTGTCCAGACGTGATAAGAAGTTAAGGCGTGCCTAGAGGAAATTCTTGAACCAATTCGTCATTCATCGCGGGGGACAAATGTTTTCGGTGGTCGGCTTTGTTCCCGGCCAAAATTCCAGTAGCGGTTTTAAGGTCTGGTCTTACTATCAAAAATGTTCTTCCCCATTAATAGGATATTCCCGGTGGAACCCGTTCATCACGTCCGGCGACGACTTAACCAGGGGCTTTCTTCGTCCAGATTGGCTATAAATTTCCTCCCGATTTTAGAACAGAAGTCCTTTGGATAGTATGGCGATGGTGCTCTCCTCTGTCCATTTTGTGCAATTGTTTTGGCTCCTGCGGATTGGCACCTGGCTCCATAACGGTGGAGAGGCCGTCGCAGGTCCGGACCGTCAATGAAAGTGGTTGTTACTAAACGGAATTAAGAAAGGTGGGTTTTGATGTTAATAAAGTTTTTTTATTTTTTGGAAGGCTTTCTTTCTTAATAACCCGCAAGTTCCAAATTGGTTTTTTATATCCAAGGTAATCCGGTGGTAATGGTGTCACTATTGTCCGCTTTTGTGGGGTAGAACACGTTATAAAATTGGCTAATTAGTTCCCTAAAACAATGGGCTGCATAGTTTCAGTTTTTTGTCCTTGGTTTCTGGTGCGTCTTTATAGACTTTTGGGACTGTTTTTTGTCGAGTAGGTTGTATACCCTCCTCCCCCATCTATTAAGTACACCCAGGAACATGAAACGCGATCAGTCCCATTTGAACACATTTTTCTTCTTTTTTACTTTTTAGGCCAGAATCCCCTTGAATAAAAAAATTTTTAAGTCTTATAAGGACTTTGTTCTTAGTACTTTTGTTTAGTTGGGTCCGCATCTGTTGGCCGAATTAGGACATCGTCTCGAGTTAGTGGTTAAACGACCTCATTTTTCATACCATTCATAGGCGTTTCCACTGAGGCCCTGTTTGAAAAAAGAACCCCCGGGCGGTACACTCACTCCAAATGTGGAGTCTGTTTTTGCATTTGAATGCCCCTTTGGTGGGTTCACTTACGTTTTGTTGCCATTACGAAGCCCCGTTTAATGGGTCCCTCTGGAGCTGGTTTGGGTAAAGCTTGTTTTGCTTAGATCATTTGGCGAAAACGTTTTTCCTCCCAAGAGATTTGTAAATTAAGTGTTGTACGACTGGCAACGGGTATTGTCCGTCCCCTTGTTGCAATGCGTGGGTTTCCAGGTAGGCCATTGTAGTTCAACCACAAATTCGACCGACCGTCCTGGTTTAATTGGTGTTATCGAAAATCGGCGTTTCCCCACTTAGCATGTGGTCAATACAGGGTCTTGAAACCCCTTGTGGTCTATGTAGATTTTAGTTGTATTGTGTCCTCTATTTTTTGCTTTCAGAGCAAAAGGAAGCTGTCGGCCTTCATTAGTTTCTTTTTAGAGGCTAACCCTGGGGGTCCCTAGAACTAGGAATTGGGGTCCCCCGAACCCTGCCTAGGGGGCCCTTGAACAACCGGGCCGTCCGAAAAGCGTCCTGGATCTCTTGGATACAGGGGTTTTTTCTTCCCAGTCCCGATCTGCAGGCCACCTCAGGTCTACTGTGGTTTTCCATCCCGATGCCGCATTGGGTGCGAACCATTCGTGCCCAGGAGGCTTGTGTCTCGGTCGGATATTTCTAATGGTAGAGACTTCGACATGTTTGTTTGTAGTGACGTCTCGGAGAATGTTCCCTAGGACTACTACACGGAATTCGGTTTTGCTTGGTAGTCACCTTCAAGGTTTATTTTTGTCTTGGAGTTCTTCTTGAGGTTTTGATATCTTGGGAAATCTGGAGTTGGTTGAGTGGTGTTCGGCATATACATTGATGAGAAAAGACCCAGTCATATTACCTTCCAGTTTCGCAGTGGCTGGCGGGGGGGGGGGGGGGGAGGAGGATGGGGGACGGGCCAGCGAGGAGGGGTGGGGCGGGCGGAGGGGGCGGCGGACGGGGCCGGGGGACTATTCGGGTCGAGGGATGGACCCGAGTCTCTCCTTTATTTTTATAATATTTTTGTTCTTTTTCTTTGCCTTCGCCGCTTTCGCGTCTGAGCGGCTTCGATAGTTTAAAGTCTGATGTGTTTTCTGTTCGTTAGTGGTCGCCTTGTTCCGCTGCCACTTTCTTTCTCTCAGTTTGTTTTGGCTCAGCCTTGTGCGGGGGAGTTGGGCTGCGTCTGTTTGGGGCTGATATTTTTTTTTTTTTTTTTTTTTTTTTTTTTTTTTTTGTTTTTTTAATTCTGGCACAGACTTTCTCGATATGTGCCTTTTTCTGTGGAAGCTCTGCAAATGGCATTGAGAAGATCTGCAATCGGACGACGAGGAGGTTTCCTCCTCCGCAGCCCAGCGCTTCCTTGCCAATTCCGTTTTTTTCGCACCCTTTCTCGATTGGCCGTTAGGGGTGGAAACTTCAATCGTCTTCCTCCCCGGTATCTTCCTGGGAACTGTCTCGTGCAAAATCCTCGTGGCTGAGTGGTGGTGGGAAAATTGTTACCCCCCCCCTCTTCCCCTGGCAGGCTCGTTTCGTCATTGGTTCGTAGTTCATCTGTTTCATTTTGACGCGCTAGCGATTTTTTTCGCAGCTTCAGCGGCTGTGGCTTCCTGCGATGGCTTTCGGCTAACGGGTTATATTGGGATTTAATTTTATTATTGAAGAGACCTCTGTACATTAGAGTCTCTTAACCCAGTATTAACATTGGATCCCGCATTCGCTTATCTACACGTTTAGAAATTCGCAACAGCGTCCCTATTTGCGGAGGACTGCCGACAAAATCAGCGATGGTCTCGTCCTTCTTTCTGGTCTCTTCGGTAAAATCAATGCCGCTTGCAAATAAGGTTTGAACAACCACCCGGGGCATAGTGAGCACTTTAGTATTCTTTGGAGCTCCTGGCCAAGTCAGATTGTTTCACATCTCGGGCGTTTGCCAAAGGCTTGGCCAATTTTGAAGATTTGTGGCCTGCAGTGTGTCAAGAAGAAACAGCTGCTCTTACACTGGTCTGAGATCTTCTCATCCGTCTACTTTCCAATCTATCTTGGAAACGGTCTATCGTAGGATGTCCCAGACGCAATCCTCTTTATTGGATTGGAAGGGTGCGGGCGGGCGGCGTTATTTCTAGCCATGTTTTCGTATAGTTTAATTTTGTTTTTCACCGCGTGGGCCCCCCCCCAGTCTCGCGGTTTAGGATGATCCCACCACCTTCGTCCCAGTGTTCCGTCTGGAAAAATGCGAGTAGACCGGGCCAAGAACGCAATAGGTCTTTATTATTTACAAGGCAGTTGAAAAAAAGACGGGACATTGGCTCAGCCACGCAGCCTTTTTTAGTAAGGGATTTGCCTGCGCGCTTGTAGCGCCAATGACAGGTAATTAGTTTTGCCGCCTTTTGAGCAGCTTCGTGGTTTGGTTGTTCTATTGGAACGGCAATTCCCCATTTAGGTTTTATAGCCAATCAGAATGTGAACCAATCCCCATTTAGGTTTTTTAGCCAATCAGAATCCTGTATTAGGAGTCTACTATTCTATATACAGAACACTGAACAAATAACAAAAGTATTGGTAAATCATACTACATTCATTTGTTCTCCTACCAATTGTCATCAGTTGATGGGAAATATCTGCCAACTGCTCTTCTAATTGTGAAAAGAACTGCATTTTGTCAAACATAGCTTTGGTTTTGTGCAGATTGTGCATGTTGCTGTGTTCAGCTGAAAATCAGGCTCTTTTTGGATATGGGTTTAGTATTATTTTAGAATAGTGCCATTCCAAAATAATACCAGTTTGGAATAGTACTAATATGGAATAATACTATATGGGAACAGTGCTAAACTTTGTTTTTTTAAACTGTTCTATACTGGAGAAGACATCTCTGCCTCTCCCTCTTTCCTCAATTTTTGATTAGAACTTTTGGAAGTAAATGGAGTAAGTCATCTATGCTTACTCAATGTATTTAGGGTGGTTAGAGAGGGTGAAACAACAGATGAGGGCAGGAAGGGGGCATAAGAGAATCTGCACAAAGATCTCTCAGCCAGATATCTCCTTCACTCAGACTTGTTTCCAATTTCCAGAATGTGATTAGTTTTACTCCCCTATCTAGTCAATTTTTCTGCAGGCTTTTTCAATAGCTTGCTGAAAGAATTGTGGGAGAGACAGAAGTGACCAGATCAGCTATTTCTTGCCTTTCCTCTCACCTTTCACCAGTGGTGGGATTCAAATAATTTAACAACCGGTTGTCTGCCCTAATGATTTCTTCCAACAACCAGTTCCTCAAACCACTCAGAAAGTTAACAACTAGTTCTTCTGAAGTGATGTGAACTGGCTGAAGTAGAAGTAGAAGTAGAAGAATAGAATGGGGATCCAAACAGAGGTGGCGCCATCATTCCAATCTGGGCTGAAATATAAAAATAACTTTCTAAGCTGGTGAAGGAGCCAGGTCTTTCTAAAAGTCAGCAAGATCAGGCAGAAGCACATTCCACAAGATAGGGGCTTGATTGAGAAGGTTCTTCTCCTACAATAACTAAGATGGCATGGCTTCAGAAAAGGATCCTGAAATGTATCTGCTCTATATGAGCAGTCTCATAAGTACTATTACCTGATCCTATGCCATATGGGAGTTTAAGGAGGATAACCAGCACTTTGAATTGTACCCAGAAGCAAACCAGTGTAGCTTGTGGCATAATGGCGTGAAGCACTATGTGAAGCATTTGCAATTTTTGGAACTTCCTTACCCAGGCCTCCACAATCTCCACCCTCCTGACAGTTTCACCAGGATGACTGGAGCAGAGATGTACAATAGATTCTAGAATATCATTAGCATACAGATAATACTGCACCCAATGACAATATCTGACTTCTCCTGGCAGCTTCGAGATGTTGAAAAAAAAGGGAGACAAGGAGGAACACTAAGACCACCCTGCAAAGTAGAGATCTCCAGCTAGACCAGGGGTGTCAAACTTGTGTCATCACAGTGGTGTCACGTGACCTATCACAGTTTTTGTCCCCTTCAATAAACTGGCCATGGGCATGGCCAGCATGTGATGCACCTGGCTGTGGGCCGCAAATTTGATAGTCCTGAGCTAGACTATTTCACCCACTAGCACTCTGGAATTAGTCATGGAGGAAGAAGAACCATTGCAAAATAGTGTTTCTCATTTCCAATATCCCAAGCCAGAAATTATCATGGCTAATGGTGCTGAAGGGAACTCAGAGTCCAAGGATGCATTACCTATTCCAAGCCCCTCAAAGGTTATCCACTTGTGTGACAAAATCCAGTACTGAGTGAAAAAGGTCTAGATAATCCACTTCCTCTAGAATCTTCTGGAGCTGTAGGATGCCACCTTCTAACCACCTTCCCTAAAAAGGGTCTCCAATTCCTTTACTGTATTGGAAAATAATTTATTTCTCCCCCACTAGAATCTAAGTTTCCTCCTTTCTCTTCACATTGTTTATTCAGTCATTCTGTTTTTTAAAAAAATAATTTCCAAGTGATCCAGCTTGGTTGGATTTCCCAGTGCGCAAGAAGAAATTGGATGTGAGTTCACATTTTCTCTTAAAACTTGTTCTACCTTTGTTTGTCAGCTTTCTTGCTGGGGCAATCATATATTCTTGGCATTGTTGAAACTGGCTTCCAGCAAGTGGATTGTTTTCTTGCTCTTTGACAACAGCAAGCCATTCCCAGATTTGCCTTTTGAGATTGTGAAGTTCTGTGACAGATCCGAATCAACTCAGCAGCTAAACATTTGAAGAGCGTATCTGATAATGTCATTTTCTTGCCTGTCTAGCTTGGCATTTTAACATTAACCAAGAAAGCATCTCCAGACAAGATCAGGTTTCTTGAAGATATTGCAGTGACTAAGCTGATAATTGCTTATCTGTTGTTAATAACTAACAGAGTCTAACTTTGGCACTGACAACAAAAAAACAGGTGAGAGACTGTGTATATGCCAGCATGGGATGGGACACACTTCCAGACCAGAAAGTGGAAATGTGTTTTGGCACATTCTTCTTGGTGTGATTCTGATCCTATAATGAAATATCTTGTTTTGTTTTGTTTTCTCAGGCGTGAATTTAAACGGAATGATATTGCTTTGAATTACTGTGATGCTGAGGGGGATTTGATCCGTCTGCTTTCCGATGAGGATGTTGCACTGATGGTGATGCAGGGCAGAAGTTGGCCTTCTGAGAAACATATCTTTCCATGGAAACTGCATGTTACCAGAGAAGACGATTACAGCATTTACTACTCAACAAAGCCTGCCATTTCCACATAAAAACCACTAAAAAACATTCATAAGGGAACTTGATGTTTTGACAGAAAGCAATAATTATTAACTGATTAGACCAGTGTGGAATCGACCCATTAAAAATGAATTCTGTACAACTACTTACAATGCGTTTTTCCCCTTAAAGCCCCTGTCACACTGCAGCAACGGATGGAAATTAACCGATGCTATCTGTTCTGTACCCTGCTACCGTTTTTGCTTGCTTCTATCCATAACCAGCAAATCCGTCTCTATTGTACATTTCAATCACTCAAAAGGTTTTGAGCTGCTCAAAATTTTGAGCGGAAAATGTATCAAACACGTCCGTTCTGCATCCGCTCTAGGCATATGGGGAACATCCGTTCTGACCATTGTCATCCGTTACGCATGCGTATATTCCGCTAGGCACCGCTGTGCATCGCGCAACTCTAATCCGCTCCAGCAGTAAACGGACGCAGGGAGGAAGCCAGAACGGACACGGAACGGATGTGCAGCGTTAGTAGCCACGGACGGAGAAAGGATGAAAGCGGATGCAGCAATGCAAAGAAAGCATTTAAAACGGAAAAAACATTCCAGAGGGGACCTTCTCGGATATTAAGGAATGTCTAGAGGATGCCTAGAGGATTGCAAAAGGATGCTTTGTTCCGCATCCGCTTTCCATCCGCTCTTGGGGGTCCTCCCCCGTCTTTCCGTTTTCCGTGTTTATTCCGCCTTTTTTTGTTTTATCAAATTTTTTTTGCCCCTTTTTGAAGAGCGGATAAAACGATGGAACATTTTTCTCATCCGCTGTGTCCTTTTTACAAACGTTTTGCATCCGTTGGGCAGTGTGACAGGGCCTTTAAATTATGAAGCATGGCTAGGAGTCCTTAAGACTCCTAGCCATTACATTAATGTCTGAAGGAGCCATTACCTCCTTATAGACATTACCAGATTTCAATGTACCAGAGTACCACTTTTAGTAGTTAGCAGATTAAATGCTTGATTTAGAAAAAAATGCTTATTTTTATTTAATATTGAGCTGTCATAGAACTAACGTATATTATTAGAAATTAAAAAAAAACATTAAAAGACATTCCTAACCCCGATACTATTGTCTTCCATCACTCCTGTTTTGACAAGCTACTAATAATTTTGTGATGTTTCATTGTAATTGATGTTAGTTTTGCTGTTGTTATTAATATTCAGACCCGTAAATACATTTCCTTACATTTTAGAAAAAGCAACTATAGGCTGAAGGCTATACCATATCTTGCTGAGTTATCTCTATTTTAAAGAGAGAGAACTCAGAGAATACATGACATTGACATTTAAACTTGGAGAAAAAAATTGGGGGGTGAATCACTTTCCTTTCTGCTTTTTTCCCAGCACATCTGCATGTATTCAGTCCAGGCATGTATTAGTCTATGTCAAGATTTCTTTTTTTAGAAATATGTGAGTGGACATTTCTACACATTTTCCTAATAAACTATGCATTTTAACATATTTTAATATCTGTTAAGAACAACTTATTACAGATACAACCAAATTTCATGACATCAGCTCATGTATTTGAGGAGAGTTTATATGATAGCAAGCATCTTCAGAAATTTGCACTTTTTGCGGATGCCTTACAGAAAATATATGTAAAGTCATGGTGTTGAACCATATACAGGTAGTCCTCAACTTACAACTCTTCATGTAGTGACTTTTTAAAGTTACAACAGCACTGAAAAAAGTGACTTATGACCATTTTTCACACTTATGACCATTGCAGCATTTCCATGGTCCTGTGATTTACATGCTTGACAACTGGCTCATATTTGTGACCGTTGCAATGTTCCAGGATCATGTGATCACATTTTGCAAACTTCGGACAAGTAAAGTTACTGGGGAAGCCAGATTCACTTAACAACCATGTTACTAACTTAATAATTGCAGTGAAGTGAATAATTGTAGTGAATCTTTACAAATTGGCAAGAAAAATCATAAAATGAGGCAAAACTCACTAACAAATTTCTCACTTATCAACATAAATTTTTAGCTCAATTGTAGTCATAATTTGAGGACTACCTGTACAAAAATGTATTCTGTGCAAATATGTATGCAATTTTTCCACTCAACTGCAAATAGAACTTGTGGTTGGTATGTTGAAAATCAGAGACAAAGAAGAATTGGGAAAATCACCTCCTTTTTATACTATATATTTCTGAGGTGAGCATAAGGAAGGCATTTTTAATTCTAATTCTTAAACATTCTGAGCTACCGTTTTCCTTCTAGCTCCAGTTGGTAAATATTGACATTCTTGAATTTCATCCTTGGACTAGAAGGAATTATTTAATCCCTGTTGTAGTGTATAGTTAACTGGGGAGGGGCCTATAACTTTTACTATCCCTGATCCTTGACCATATTGGCTAGACTTATTCAGGAAGCCCTGAACCTCTCTGAGATGCCTATCCTACTATTCCCATTTATTCGTACTCATTTATTATGTATATACTTGTACCCATTTAGACTTATATGTTTATATGTTATGTTCATACTTGTAACTGTTTTCTCAGACATGCTTGGCAAACTAAACTATTTAAATAAATAAAGAGTTCCCACTTCAAACTAGAGAAGAGGCAGGTAGAAATTAATTGGAAATACCCCAATACTGTATAAAAATCCCTTTTCCAAATTCCTCAAAAATGTATTCCAAACAAAAGAAGCTTCTGTTTTCTACTTCTTCCTCAAGCTGATTTAGATTTTTTTTTTTACACTTGGGTGGCAGTGGTTAATTTTTGTGGTAATGTAATAGGTTTCTTCTCCATTGTTGGCGAGATGAGTGGCACAGGAGTCTAATAATATATACATGCATATGTAAATAAATAAAAGTCTTCCTTGGTTACAGCATTTCTTGTTCTAAACATCCCCATTGATAAGAATATCCTCATGATCTTTCGGAACTCAATTGAAGCGCAGTAAGCTAGGGACGTCGCAGACTGCTGCAATTGTATAAGGGCGGGCAGGATCCTTAAACCTGGCCATCTTGGCCATCTTGTAAATAAGATAAATGAAAAATGAGGATTTCAACTTTCATTCTTTGCTCTCTTTGGAGCAATCAGGATGACATGGCAGGAGGCAACATACAAGGAAAAGGGAAGTCATAATTAGCACATAATTGTGGATGGAATAAAATCTTCCCATATGAATACAAAGCCTCCCAACCTCCTATTTGCTTGAAGGAATGAAGAAACCACACAAATGCTTTAGACTCTGGAAAGATTTCATTTTGTAACTTTCAAGTGTGGAACTTTCTATTCCCTGTCAAATATCACATGCAAGGTAGAAATCTAACTATTCCATATTTTTTATGAATAACAAGTGAGCTATCTTGGGTGTTTGTCTGATAAATTAGTGCCTCTCAGGAGTCTTTGGAGAAATTTTACTGGTTGACATATCGGAATGCCTCATTGCTGCTAAAAGCAAAGGAAACCTGCCAGAAATAAGGTATGTATGAAATAGCTGATAATTCTAATTATGTGCCTTTTTTTTTTTTTTTT